>JARACY010001277.1:0-62170 GCA_029255725.1 Scrobipalpa atriplicella | reverse complement strand
AAAAGCCTGAAACCGGTCAAGGCTGTCTTCAATGTAAGCTTCTGAATAACTGTGAAAGCGCTGCTCGGAAGCCTACGATACACATGAGTCTATAAAGCTTTTACGGCTTTTCAAAATAGTTTTTCGCACGGGTTTTAATAAAGCTAATAAAATGTAGGTAGGTATACAGTTTTCTCAATTATACAACTGTGTAAGTTTCTAAAGATTTATAATTCTTTTTTAACGCTGATTAAAGCAAATATGTATAAAGAGTAAACAATCTGCTGCTCAACCAGCGATGTTCCAGACGTGTAGAGGTAAGCGACCTGCCGCCTTGAAACCGTATAACCCGCCGACTTTGCAGGGCCACAGGGCTGACGACCGAGGACTTCAACCTCGGGATCTGCTGCAGCCTCCCCCCCCCCCCCCCGCCTCCGACCTTCAGTAGGCCACGCCAAAAGCATAACAGATTAGCTTTAGTGAGTGACATCGGGTCAAGTGAAAGACGTACATTTGAATTAAGGTATTTAATTTGGAACTCGGAGTTGACTTATAAATTAAAGTAATTTATTTTATTTTAAATTAACAGTCGCCAGATGAATATCAACATAATTTAATTTACGAAAACCTTTATACGTCTGATTACAGATAAAGAATGCTGCTGTCAATTTGTAATCTATTTACACACAGACTGATTAATAAAAAAGTATGTATTATCTCATTTTATAACATCTTAACCTATAGTCCATTAATCAAATGGAAGTACTAAGAGTGAATTTATAAAATTTTCACTATCATCTGCACAACGTTAATGAATCGACACAAAAAGCGACACATCAGCATTATAGGGCTCAGTTCGGAAAGACGAGTACCTACCTGAAGTACTTGAGATATTGTCGCGAGCACTTGAATTTTTCATGAGTTATCAGAGGCCTGAGGCTAGCACACCTCGCCGCTCTGGAGAGTCTCGTAGACGAACGCTACGAGCTGCTACGAGAGGAAAAAATGTCTGTGTTTTCTGTTTTATGACTATTTTCACCCTCTTCCCTCCCTAGGGGTGCGTGTAGTCGGGAAATGTTTACGCGACTCAGCGACTATTACTATGCGGTACGCGACGATCTCCGTATGCATCACAATACATTTCCTTGAGTTCGTTGAACTCTGCGTATCGTATCTAGGAGCGATTATTTATCATTATTTACATAATTTTTTCAATATCAAACACTGTACTTGAATTTTGTCATCTGTGCTGATTATTCTGAGTTGAGTTTCTAGATAATTATGCATTGTATCTTATCAACTTTAATGTGAAGGTATATGTATGAGAACTCGATACTATAACTAAAGCTATGATTGTACATAAATGTAAAACAAAATAGTGAAGGTTTAAATATATCAGCGGGGTTTCATTTATAGTCATAAAATTAATCACTGCAAACAAAAATTCTAGAATGTTTGCCCAAGAACTTGGTGGTCTTAAACCTATAAACATTTTAAACCGAAGAAATGGTTAGCAGATAAAATCAAATATGTCTGCCCTGTGTTTTAACCAATTATTGGTCTGACAGGTAATTTAGTATGTGCGTGCGAAAAATATAAAACGTAGGCATTTCTCTCCGGACGGGCGCGCCGCGTCCCCTAGGATCCAATTTCCAGAATAACACGAAACAAACATTTCCTTAATTCACCTACATTTAGGGTTATCAAACGTCAGAATATTTTATGACACGTCAGGATATTTTTAGGTATTTGTAAGGCTTCCGGCATGGGCTTGGTCAGTTTAAAATGACAGACATTTTGAATTATTCTACCGTTTCCATTTTAAACCATATTTTCAAATCAAAAACAACAAAATCGAACAAGTTTCAGAAAGCTTTCTAAAATTAACTTAATTATACTAAGAAAACCAATAGGGCATCATCACTTTTTAAAACAATACTCTTATTTTTATTTTTATAGTTTAAATAAACAAGGTTTATTAGGTTTATTATTAATCTTAATTTTTTATTAATCTATTCGTAAATAGAAATTCAGTCCTATTTTGTGTGTTTTCAGATTGCCATATCGTAGCCCTACCCACATCACTCCAGGCAGGATATTTAAATCATCGCTTGAAGAATCGTACCTATTTGTTTATGTTCACTGTACTGATGTATGCTGTACCCTTGGATTGGAGGATACCATATAATTATGTTTTATCAAACATATTATTACCAAGAGAAAATAAAATTTATATTACGTCAAAGTTACGTCAATAAAATATTACGAGAATTTAAAAGATGTTATAAAATGAGATAATACATACTTTTTTATTAATCAGTCTGTGTGTAAATAGATTACAAATTGACAGCAGCATTCTTTATCTGTAATCAGACGTATAAAGGTTTTCGTAAATTAAATTATGTTGATATTCATCTGGCGACTGTTAATTTAAAATAAAATAAATTACTTTAATTTATAAGTCAACTCCGAGTTCCAAATTAAATACCTTAATTCAAATGTACGTCTTTCACTTGACCCGATGTCACTCACTAAAGCTAATCTGTTATGCTTTTGGCGTGGCCTACTGAAGGTCGGAGGCGGGGGGGGGGGGGGAGGCTGCAGCAGATCCCGAGGTTGAAGTCCTCGGTCGTCAGCCCTGTGGCCCTGCAAAGTCGGCGGGTTATACGGTTTCAAGGCGGCAGGTCGCTTACCTCTACACGTCTGGAACATCGCTGGTTGAGCAGCAGATTGTTTACTCTTTATACATATTTGCTTTAATCAGCGTTAAAAAAGAATTATAAATCTTTAGAAACTTACACAGTTGTATAATTGAGAAAACTGTATACCTACCTACATTTTATTAGCTTTATTAAAACCCGTGCGAAAAACTATTTTGAAAAGCCGTAAAAGCTTTATAGACTCATGTGTATCGTAGGCTTCCGAGCGCGCTTTCACGTAATGAAGCCTACATTGAAGACAGCCTTGACCGGTTTCAGGCTTTTCACTTCATACCAGCTTAATAAAGCCTGAATGTGTCTGCGCTGGCGTTAAAAAGCTTCTGAAAATAACCTGTGAAAGCGTGCTCGGAAGCCTACGATACACATGAGTCTATAAAGCTTTTACGGCTTTTCAAAATAGTTTTTCGCACGGGTTTTAATAAAGCTAATAAAATGTAGGTAGGTATACAGTTTTCTCAATTATACAACTGTGTAAGTTTCTAAAGATTTATAATTCTTTTTTAACGCTGATTAAAGCAAATATGTATAAAGAGTAAACAATCTGCTGCTCAACCAGCGATGTTCCAGACGTGTAGAGGTAAGCGACCTGCCGCCTTGAAACCGTATAACCCGCCGACTTTGCAGGGCCACAGGGCTGACGACCGAGGACTTCAACCTCGGGATCTGCTGCAGC
The DNA here is from genome assembly GCA_029255725.1 of Scrobipalpa atriplicella. Taxonomy (NCBI): domain Eukaryota; kingdom Metazoa; phylum Arthropoda; class Insecta; order Lepidoptera; family Gelechiidae; genus Scrobipalpa; species Scrobipalpa atriplicella. The sequence continues at coordinate 58,798 of JARACY010001277.1, read as the reverse complement.
CTCCCCCCCCCCCCCGCCTCCGACCTTCAGTAGGCCACGCCAAAAGCATAACAGATTAGCTTTAGTGAGTGACATCGGGTCAAGTGAAAGACGTACATTTGAATTAAGGTATTTAATTTGGAACTCGGAGTTGACTTATAAATTAAAGTAATTTATTTTATTTTAAATTAACAGTCGCCAGATGAATATCAACATAATTTAATTTACGAAAACCTTTATACGTCTGATTACAGATAAAGAATGCTGCTGTCAATTTGTAATCTATTTACACACAGACTGATTAATAAAAAAGTATGTATTATCTCATTTTATAACATCTTTTAAATTCTCGTAATATTTTATTGACGTAACTTTGACGTAATATAAATTTTATTTTCTCTTGGTAATAATATGTTTGATAAAACATAATTATATGGTATCCTCCAATCCAAGGGTACAGCATACATCAGTACAGTGAACATAAACAAATAGGTACGATTCTTCAAGCGATGATTTAAATATCCTGCCTGGAGTGATGTGGGTAGGGCTACGATATGGCAATCTGAAAACACACAAAATAGGACTGAATTTCTATTTACGAATAGATTAATAAAAAATTAAGATTAATAATAAACCTAATAAACCTTGTTTATTTAAACTATAAAATAAAAATAAGAGTATTGTTTTAAAAAGTGATGATGCCCTATTGGTTTTCTTAGTATAATTAAGTTAATTTTAGAAAGCTTTCTGAAACTTGTTCGATTTTGTTGTTTTTGATTTGAAAATATGGTTAAAATGGAAACGGTAGAATAATTCAAAATGTCTGTCATTTTAAACTGACCAAGCCCATGCCGGAAGCCTTACAAATACCTAAAAATATCCTGACGTGTCATAAAATATTCTGACGTTTGATAACCCTAAATGTAGGTGAATTAAGGAAATGTTTGTTTCGTGTTATTCTGGAAATTGGATCCTAGGGGACGCGGCGCGCCCGTCCGGAGAGAAATGCCTACGTTTTATATTTTTCGCACGCACATACTAAATTACCTGTCAGACCAATAATTGGTTAAAACACAGGGCAGACATATTTGATTTTATCTGCTAACCATTTCTTCGGTTTAAAATGTTTATAGGTTTAAGACCACCAAGTTCTTGGGCAAACATTCTAGAATTTTTGTTTGCAGTGATTAATTTTATGACTATAAATGAAACCCCGCTGATATATTTAAACCTTCACTATTTTGTTTTACATTTATGTACAATCATAGCTTTAGTTATAGTATCGAGTTCTCATACATATACCTTCACATTAAAGTTGATAAGATACAATGCATAATTATCTAGAAACTCAACTCAGAATAATCAGCACAGATGACAAAATTCAAGTACAGTGTTTGATATTGAAAAAATTATGTAAATAATGATAAATAATCGCTCCTAGATACGATACGCAGAGTTCAACGAACTCAAGGAAATGTATTGTGATGCATACGGAGATCGTCGCGTACCGCATAGTAATAGTCGCTGAGTCGCGTAAACATTTCCCGACTACACGCACCCCTAGGGAGGGAAGAGGGTGAAAATAGTCATAAAACAGAAAACACAGACATTTTTTCCTCTCGTAGCAGCTCGTAGCGTTCGTCTACGAGACTCTCCAGAGCGGCGAGGTGTGCTAGCCTCAGGCCTCTGATAACTCATGAAAAATTCAAGTGCTCGCGACAATATCTCAAGTACTTCAGGTAGGTACTCGTCTTTCCGAACTGAGCCCTATAATGCTGATGTGTCGCTTTTTGTGTCGATTCATTAACGTTGTGCAGATGATAGTGAAAATTTTATAAATTCACTCTTAGTACTTCCATTTGATTAATGGACTATAGGTTAAGATAAATGATAGTTTATTATAGTTTATTCCGTATATTGATCACATTAAAACAAGGAAACTCAATCAATTAGAATCTCGCGCTAATTGCATTTCACTCACAGGCGAACAAAAGAAATAGAAACAATCCGACCGAACGAATGCAATTGAATGTTTTATTCATCGTACCTATTCGTTATTGCACTAACGTGCACCGCGGCTTTGCCTGTTAACTGATTTTCATGAATCTCAGCCACCGCTAACCACCCAGTGAGATGTAAATACATATTCCCAGACGGTTTAACATTCAAACTGAATCTAGTAAGCTACATTTTGAACTGCAAAGTAATAACATTTCTGCAGTAATAATTTCCTATTGTAGAGGACTAGCGGATTATCCTACAGGAGTGACATATTTATTTCTGAAGCAAAAATTTGATAATTAATGCATTGACTATTGCTTCATCATCATCGCTGTCTTGCCCTTATCCCAAAATCGTTTTTGTTGTTGTATCAAAAAAGTTGCTGATTTGACTAGTAGTCAAATAGCGTATTAAATCTTTATACACAACCGCACTAATTGACCCAGTATTGGGCGCTTTTCCACTAGACGTCACGTCAACGGCAACGGCGACGGCACGGCGACGATCACGTGACAATATCTATGGGAATCGATGACATGCCGTGACGGTGCCGTGCCGGCAAGTGGAAAAGCGTGTCATATAATTTCATTTATTTTCAATTTCATACATTATCTCACCTACGATATCGTCGACGGTACCGTGCCGTCGCCGTTGCCGTTGACGTGCCGTCTAGTGGAAAAGCGCCCAATCTCAAAGCTATTTAGATTTCCTGTTATCATTCTTTTAAAACATGTGCGCATTTTATTTTGCTCCATCATCCTCAAAGGCTACACTATTTCAATATGAATCCACTACTGGCTGACTTTGTCTAAAGAAAGACGCGCTGAATCACCAAAAGCGCGTAATCAAGGGTTAGGTATGGTTTGTGGATAATAATGAGGAATGTGATTGCTGTGACTTCCATGCTGGACTGGGAGTGATAGAAAAACACAGAATGTGCCAGCTGCATCTCCTCCCGGGCATGCTGTAAAAATCAGCTAAGGGATTCGAGGGTTTCAGTATATTGCAATTTAGGCGATGGGCTGACAACCCGTCACTATAGCAATATACATAATCATCATCTGTATTAGCCCTCGAAACTTGTCAGACGTGGCGGAACAACCTATGTTTAGGTCGTTTTTGCTCTGCCTACCCCATTAGGGATACAGGCGTGATTTTATGTATGTATGTATGTATGTGTTTGCTTTGCCGTTTGAAATTCGGTATTTTCAGGCAAAGTAGAGCTGTATGAAATATACCTAGTAATTGCAAATCCTGAATGGAAAGTTTAGCAAAATGGCAACCCATAGTAAATTAATACATACTTAGTTGATAAATCTATATTAGTACGGGAATGTTGAAACATCTCAGTCTCATATAATCATCTACGAGAAGATCTGTAATGTGCTGAAGGGCGAAATCCGAGCAAGTCTGTTATGTACACAAGTTTACAGGGTGGCAGGTAACTTGGTATGAGGAATACATACACAGTGCTGACGTCTGAAACGCTTCCGTAAACACGGGAGCTGTGCTGTGCGGGAATAGTGCAATTTGAACAGATAATAGTAGCAGGAACACGACCTAACTCAACTATATTATACTTTATATTTTATATGGTGATCCAACTAAATTACAACTAAAATTTATTGCCCCTTTTTGTTCTCTCATGGAAGAAAAGGACAGGTGTGGACATTTATTAGATAAGCCATGTATTTTCTGACGCCGAAATGCTACCTAGAGCTAAATGGCTTTTTTCGCTAACTACAAATTCTTTTCACATTGGCTTGATTGCAAAAAGATCAAACTCTCGTTAAGCGTTGAATACTAATCTTGTTTCCTTCGTAGCACAGTTATCTCCACCTTCAATTGATCTAAAAGGTACTTTAAATTCTTTCCAAAGACAGGTACCTGGTACCTACAGTAATAGTCCTTGAAGTGACTTTGGATTATTTTTTTACAAGTTCAAAGTTAAAAAGTGATAAATGAAAAGACAACGAATTCAAAACTTAAGCTAGCAAAGAAAATAAACTTTTTATTTTTTTAGGCCCGTATTTATAATCAGCTCTCAAGAGTGACAGCTAGATTGAATTCGTATCAGAAATGTCATTTCAGTACAAAACGGGCTGTCAAATCCATACTTAATATTGCTCTCAATCTTGAAACGCTTTATAAATACGAGCCTTAGATGTGAAGTTTCGTTGTCAGACCAATCTCTTTTAGTTGATGCTCATTCTCCGAAATAACCCTGTATTTCAGTCGAACCAAGGACTAGTTAATAAAGTTATTATTACGGTTCGTGGAGGTATAAATATGGAACGTCTATCATATATGTATTCGGCGAGGGATCGACAACATTCCCCGGCAATTTACCGCTCGCACAGCACAGGTATGAGGGCAATATATCTGCACTATCTGTGAGGGTTGAGATTGAACCATTACTTGGTTCTATTACAGTTTAATAAGAAATAAGAACCAAATAGGTACGCTCAAAATCGTATAACGAACTCGTCTTTTTAATAAGCTTACAATAGGAAACTTTTGTATTTATTTATTCTTTAAATATCTATCAAACGTTTTTTACATGAAATGTTGAACTCCATTTTAAGTAAATGGTGACAAAAATTACGAAAGAGCGAGCTCACCTTTGATTTTTAGGTTGTAAACATTCGAAAATACAAACGCGGGTACTCAGTCACTTGACGATTCCACCGAGATCTCCTTAGCCTTTTGTTAAACATAGCTAAGTCTACGATCGAGAAAGATGGGCAAATCCTCGTGAAATTCGCGATCTAGAGCCGCAAGCGCGCACGTGCTCGGCATGCGCCACTATTCACTATTCCGTACACTAACCGAGCAATCCTCGGGACCACCGTAATTGCGGATTTCCCCGTACCTTAGCGGCCTTGAATCCTTTCAGAACTTTCAATAGGAACTTTTCTTATTTTATCTATATATTACAGAAATTATTTGTACGTACCTACTTCATATTCATCCATCATCATACGATCAAGTTGCAAATACTTAGCAATTATTTAAAACCCGTGTTACTCAACGGACTTGACATTTTCTTTCATTCAGGCCTGTATATTAATTCTTACTCATTATTGTATACGTGAACCCAGAAAATATAGGCCTCAGCGTTATATTAAAAATAGATTTCGCAGAACTGGCGCAGAATGTTGCTCATTCATTTTATCCCGGGATTAAAAATAAGGAGCAAGGCATTTCATTTCGTTAGGCGATGCAAACGACGGAGGTAAATAAGCTGTGTAAATCACATCATTAAGATGGCCGCTTCGCTCTCGCTCTAATTGAAAATAAATCTCATTATACAGCGCACCGTATTGATCCTTATTCAGCTTATTTGGTGTTAATTCAGGTCGCATATTTACAGGGATAATCACAAACTGTAAATAATAAAAGGGAGAATCACAAACTGTTTTTGAACTCTTTGGACAGTTCAGGGTAAAAAAATAATATAGAGTGTACCTAAAAGAAAGTATTATTATATCCTTGTAACCTTTAAGTATGTGACCTTAAATACACAAACATAATAAAAAAATGTTTTCCTCATCAACTCTAGCAGTTATTATAATGATGAAGCAGTGCAATCTTGCTTTGCTCAGGCTTAGAAACAATGGCCGGGAAGCTCTCTGTTTGACCTGAGTCAGTTATTCCGGGAGACTGCGAGCGCCATGGAAACTATGTTAACAGTTCAAAAGCTTTTATTCAAATGAATTTTCCAGAGAACGTACAGCTACCAGTTTTCAAAAAGATTCTACAAAATTTCATAAAAGCGTTTTGGAACTTTTTACGTGCTCCAATCCAATGTTATATTACTAGAAGTTGTTTAAATCTTTCTACTCGTCATCCATTCCTATGTACTTACGTATATTTAGTTAAATAATCTTCAAAATGAAGTTGAGATGTATTAGGAATTTTTAATAAGGAATTATTTTAGGTACTCGTTTGCAATTTTGTGTGTACCAAATGAATACAGACTATAGGCGTTATTAAATTCAACATAACAGTCCCCAAGGTTTTGCTTTTTATCCAACCTTATAATACCTAGTAAGACTCAGAAAAAAAAGCCGGATCTGCAGCCGCCAACCACCTGCCTGCAAAATTTTCACAGAGATTTCCAACAAAAGTTTAATATTTCATCCTAAAATTTTACAAATACAAAAAAGTATTTTGATAATAGATAAAAGATATTTGATACATGGTTATTTGACAAATAAATCATATGACACATCAAACACGCATCAATTAATTTTGAATGGGCTTCACATGACTTTTGCCGTTTTGTGTTATCCTATTTATACAAAATAAAAACGAATTATTTTCTTAAACTCTATGTACAAAATTTTCTGCAATCTTGTGCTCAAGTTTGAAGTAAAAGTAGAGTTTGGTCTAGTAAAATTTGTTACAAGTGCGGTTTGCTCGAAGAGCGATAAGTGTAAATACAAGATGGCGTCGGATGCTGCGTCAGGTAGCTGAGTTAAATATCTCGCGATAGATCACGTCTGGAACTGGAACCGATTGGAACCGCTGACTAATTTACTATTTCCAGGCTCAAACTTGACTTAACATTTAAATTCAAAGCAATAAAAATGATTTTAACCTTATTCACATAGAAACTATGGTAATGAATATAAAATATAAGTTATTGATAAGCGGATGCCACTTTTATCTTATCTAATACTTTTGAACCATATAACTTAAGAATGTAGTTTCACTAATGTAGCTTCTATAGTTTATTCCTTTTGTTTAGATAATAATAACTTAGGTTTTTATTTTTTTAAATGGTATGTTGCAACACGCGTGACGCACGCATATTTGTATATTTTCCCAGCTATAATATACTCGTAGATCTATTTTAAAGAACCCTCAAAACTGGTCAGACGTGGCGGAACGACCTTTGTTTGGGTCGTTGACGCTGTGCCTACCCCATTAGGGATATGTGATGAGATAGATATATGATTTAGATAGATTCATAGAATTTCAAATAACTAATTACGACTTTACCAAGAAACAGCAATATGTAAAGAAATCTATTTGTGGTTTCTCGTAGCAATTAAGGTCTACGATCGCTACGCCGTAGCGGGAAATATTTATTACCACTAAAATATATTCATACATCATCATCACATCATTTTCTTATAAAGTTTAGTATAATAAAATGTTGGCAAGTTTTTATTTGTATAGTTTCGAAAATATGCAGTACAGTAAATTATAGAGCAATTATATTGTAATCTTTATTATCTATGTTTGCTACATATACATAGTACTTATATAATTGTCATACAAAAATTGGGCACGCGCAGGTTAGCTAAAAGGCAATATTATCTATAAAAGCACAGTTCGTAAAAATACCAGGAGCCATGGGGTTGATTTGATAAAATCCGTCACGCCCGGGCACTGATTTTGAGGAAATTTCAATGCAAATCAGTTTATCCGGAACGGAGACGAGCTTGGGGCCTCCTCCTATTTCCAGAACGCTCTCTAGCAGGTGCCATAGATCTCTCATCTTTAGACGCGGATTCTTTTATCACAACTATGTAAACTCTACGTGGAGTGGATATCGGCCAACTCATGATATGTATTTATTTATGGAATCGAAAAATGAATCAGCTTAAGAGGTTATTTACATGCTGATTGTTCAAATGAGACCGATAAAATACAACGAATTATAGGTAATGTAAAATCTGTCATAAGAGGTGAAAACTTTCGTTAATACTATGTCTTTGGCAGGTGCCAAATAAAAACACGCCCATACAACTTGGGATTCATTTATGCAGGTAGCTCCAAGTATAGGCAATATAGCATATTTTCAGAATATAAGTAGGAAACGTTGATTATTAAGTATTGAAAAGAAAACGAAATCGAAATATTACTTCCGCAAAAAAATGACAACCTCGATCAGACAATTTGAATGGGAAATAATTTATTTGTAAAAGTTATTCAGTTTCGTTGACTGGACAATTTATATTCATATATCAGTTTGCGGGTTTCTAGACCCGTTATTTATAGGAGACACGCTTTTTTCATGTGCGAATATACATCAGCGACCATAGCGTACCGAATGCATAACAAACGAAATACCTGCCTGCCCTAAGGGTCGCCGCTTCGAATCCAAATATACAATATATAATATTTAACACGGTTTGGGAACCCCCGTAATGAGACAATAATGCCGGGACAGCGTGAGAGCTTTCAGGTGCTACACGGAACATGTATTTCCTACGAAAACATGCTTTATTTATCGTCAATTGCAGTATCTACTCTAGCCGACGGAATAAGCTCTCCATTGACGAATAGAAATAAGCAAAAAAGAAAATGCTACTAGACAGCAAAATTACTGGTATGGCCTGAAATGTAATTTAAATCTTGTTTTTAATTCTGTTTCAAATTAGGTACATCCACTTCTGAATGGTTCGCTCTCAATATGTTTGATTGTATATAATATTTAAAAACAATGGGAAAATCTAATCAGATAAACTACTATTGTTAAAGGTACTAGTAGTGCTAGGTATAGTATAATCAAATCACGCAATGAAGAACCAAAACTTAAAAACAATGACTTGTATAATTGATAATTTTAACTCGAGGCTTGAAATTTAAACAAAAGTATAAAGGCAAAGATCCCACGGAGCATTTCTTTTTTTATTCAAGCGCGGTTTGCTGTTTGGCTAGATAAATAAGCGCGAGTTTCCCGCCGCCGACCACCTGCCGGCTATTGACAGGACTCCTCAGTCTGCATTCGTAGCGCTGGTGAAATCTCTTGGAAAATGTATATGAAATATTTTCTTGCCGTTTTTGCTGTTTTTAGAGAGAAAACTTTTGCCATATGGTAAAAGAAACGTGTTGTTAAAGAATTGCTTATGGAAACTATAGGTACGCAAGTATTAAGTATCCATCTAAATATTTTTTGCATATTTGTGAACGCATGGTAATTGTTTGATTGTAAAGGTGAAGTCTGATAAAATTTTGTAATTTCTGCATACCAAGTTTGGTATTTTAAGTGAGGTATTTGTGGCAGTTCGTATTTTATAAACATTCTTAAAGAATTTTGAAAATAAATTCCAAACCAAACTGTATACCTATATAAGCGTCGTCGCAACATAGGTATACCTATGTCACTTATAAAATAACAGAGTAGAAGCAAAAGCATAATATTAACATAATGACATTTATTATACTTTTTGTGCTTCTTACTTCTACCTCAATTTGCTTTGTAAGTACTTTTTTATTGAATTTTCTAGATTATTTTGTTGTTTATATTTCCTATACCTTAAGTCTAATATTATAGCAAAAGAAAAATACATACATACATATAATCACGCCTTTATCCCTAATGGGGTAGGCAGAGCGTAAACGACCTAAACATAGATCGTTCCGCCACGTCTGACAAATGTTGAGGGTTATTCCAGATGGATCTGCATATTGCTATAGTGACAGGTTGTCAGCCCATCGCCTAAATTACAATACTGAAACCCTCGAACCCCTTAGCTGATTTTTACAGCATGCGCGGGAGGACATGCAGCTGGCACATTCTATGTTTTTCTCTCACTCCCAGTCCAGCATGGAAGTGCAAAATAAAATGATGTATTATATCCACAAAAACAAAGTACATTTGCTTTAATCTTTAATTTATTATTCGATAATTTCAGAGCAAGCATATTGAAAAAGATGAGCAAGTCAAAGTGCAATTGTACTATGAATGTTTGTGTCCAGGTTGCATACAATTTTATCCAATTGTTTATTTGCTGTCACAAAAACTTGGTTCATCGGTAGACATACAAACTTACCCATTTGGAAACGCAATAGTTAGTACCTAATAGGGTGTCTTAAAACCTACTTACATTTTAATTAATTAATAAAAATATATACTTAACAGTTGAATTGGGAGAGTAGGTATTTAATTTTTTACTTAAAATATGGACAATGAGATTACAAGATCTGACAAATACCCACCTCGGCTTTGCTGGAAAACGTTCACAACTTGTATCCAATTTTCGACTTTATAACATAAACTGTGGTTTAATTTCGTCAAATAACTCGACGAATTTCCTGTTTTAAGCATGTTTTATGGTTCATAAAATCTCTACGAATTACTTGCATAGAGGTTTTTTCAGAAAAAAGTCGTAAAAACCGTTTGCCAGAAAGGCCGAGGCGGACATTTGTCGGATTTTGCGTTACACTCGTAATCTAAGGCTCGTATTTATAAAGCGATCTCAAGATTGAGAGCAATATTAAGTGCGGATTTGACAGATGATTTTGTACTGGAATGACATTTCTGATACGAACTCAAACTCGCTGTCACTCTTGAGAGCTGATTATAAATACGGGCCTAAGTGTTAGTAAAATATTCTCAAAATTCAAGTGTTATAGTATATTTTTAATTAATTAATTAAAATGTAAGTAGGTTTTGGGACATCCATTATAATCAACTAAAAAAAGGCTTAATTTTCATGAGATACTATGAAATATAACAGGAATCTATAAAATGCAAAAGAGGCGACGAGGGGAGGGGAGGTGACGCGAAGGCTAGGGTGGTGGCGGTTCAGGTCCGACCGAAGTTACGGTATCCACGGGCGTAGCATCGGGCCGGAACTGGATAGAATAATTTTGCCACGTCTCGCCAATGGCAATGAGTCTAGAACTATAAGCCTAATGTAACCCAATAGTTTACAGATAAAAGTCATACTAAGGTAGTCTGCCAGCACGGGGAGGACGAATGTTATGGGAACAAGTTGCACGCTTGCGCCATCGACCAGTTGAAGGATCAAAAGAAATACCTTAAGTTTAACACATGTCTCATAGGTAAAGATAGTAACGACGATGCTGTGGACAAAGTAAGTCTTTCTTTTAACGTACCTTCTGAGGTACGAACGAAGTCATCTATCCGTCGTCAAATTTGCTTGTACTGCAAAATAAAAATTATAAAAACATACAGGGCCATTAATGACATGTTAATAAATACCTTTATACGAAGCGAAAGAGAAGGGTAATGTATTTTTTTTTGTTTAGATAAATGCTTATATATCACCTGAAGATGTGTTCACATGTGTCTATTTAAAATTACATAACAGGTTTGAAAAATACTTATATTTTTACAGTGCGGCAAATCTCAGAAAGTTGACTCAGAGTCCATCAAGAAATGCGCAAAAAGTCAGAAAGGGCAAGACCTCTTGATACAAGCTGGGAAGGCAACTTACAAGGTGCGACCAGGACAACAATACACTCCTTACACACTCCTCAACGGAAAAGAATATCCAATTGAAAGTGACAATGATTTTATAAAATACGTGTGCAAAATGTTTAAGAACCCTCCGCCTGCCTGTAAATAAGTCGCGTACGAGCCCAAACATGACGATCCACTTTTCATTATTTACTTTGAGTAAAAATAATATAACTATCAAACAAAGGACGTCATATTATTTGGACTTCGCTTGTTTAAGGGCTTAGTACCTTTGACAGCCGGCTTAAATATAAAATTTGAATAAAATTATGCAATTAAAAAGTAAATTAAATGGGAAAATGGTCATATTTTGTAAAATATAAACATCCTAATCAATGTGAGTTTCATTTGAAGCGTTAGCGTAGCTACGAAAAGAAAGATTTGTTTTTTTTAAACATAAAACTCTGAAACCTCAACCTACTAAACTTGTTAGTACAATAATTTGGTTATCAAGTAGTAAATGATAAAAAAGTGTATGCTCTTTACACAAAACAGAAATATAATAGGTAATGACTTCTACGAATAATATTGAGGTATTTGCAAAAGTGTTTTAAAAGTTTTCAACAAAGTCAAGTTTTTAAGTCGAGATCTTACCAAGCCAACGAATCTCTTGATCCAGAATCCATGACACCTCACTATTTTAACATGAAATTTTTAATTGATTTATGGATAGATTATCACTATTTTAGAGACTTTTCATTGTAACTTTGTAGAATTATCCTTTCTTTCCCGAGAAATAATTTTTTAAAATAAGATTTATTCTAAAAGGTCGTAAGTCACAAAGTTCGTCCGTGTGTAACTTTTCCCTTTGCCAAGAACCTTGTGCCAAGAACAAAAAAAAAGTGACAACTTGATTGATTGTAGGTTTTTTGTCGTATGCTTATGTAAAAGGCAAAGGATATTGTGACAGAAAACCGAACTCTGTCCAAAAAATCATTCTTTTTAAGTATTTAACTTAAAAAAATATTGTATTGAAAAATCCAAAAAAATATATACCGTGTTACGCATCACAAAATCTTTGAAACTGTGTATTTATTTCAGTACCTAATGAAAAATGAGGTCTTGTGGATTGTGAAAATTTTGCGGTAGTTTTCATCGATGGGCAAAGTAAGCAAGCCACGAGGCAACCCTACAAGTTCAACTCAATAACAACTCTGATGGAGACTCTAACAGATTTATTTTCAGACGTCGTTGTTTTTTTTTTCATGTTTACCTACATTCCAAAGATAATTCGATCACCAAGTTGGGTTAGACTGAGTGACTTTAAAACAATGTGTTTTACGGCTTAGGCGAGTATTTTTTACTTTTACGATTCCCACGGTTTTCAGAATATGGTAGAACTATTATTCTAATGCTGCAGAGTAAATACAAAACAAGTTAATTGTTTTTATCTAAGTATTGTATTTTAGTACGGTTGCACGCTTAAGAAGTAAGCAACCCGCAAGTTCAACTCAATAATAACTCGGTCTGGGACTCTCCAACTATCTGATAGTTTTCGCTTCTAGAGACTTCAGCCGGTCTCTCGGGGCCAGACGGATTACAATTTACAAGCTGTATAAAATACCTTTATAACACATTTGCTCGTAAAGGGTCTCTTACTACACCAATTTCAATATTGTATTGTATCTTATTACGTACTTGAGCGTAATCGTAATGTAAAATGCACGAGTGCTGTAAAACACACGAGTTTTTTTTTTTAATTAGGTAAAACGCACGGTTTATCGAACGGTACTTTTTTAAATCTTAGCAAAGAGTTTTTATGGCAGAAAAGTGGTCAACATTTTATAAATAAAATTACTTTGGGAGATAAAGTATAATAAAATAAACATTTAATTCTTTGATTTAATTAATTTTTACAATAAATTACAACCATTTATCTGTAACAAAATAAAAAAAAAAAATTTAGTTTATAGTAATACTGGCTGGTTTTTTGTGCTTTGCCTTTAAAAAAAAGCGCTGCGCGATATATACTAGGTAATCTGGGGTACGTTCAGAAACGCTCGATCGATCGAAATTTAACCTGGTTAAAAATTATATTGCCCGTTCAGAGACTCCTGGCAGACGAAATTTCGACTAGGTTAATTTTTATCCGGCCCGTTCAGAGGCGCACCGGAAGTGAGGTTTTATCTGACAGCAGCTAAGGTGCACGTTCAGTGCGTCCCACTAGTATAAGATTCGATCGGTATAAATATCGAACTGGGTCGACTGAACGTACCCCTGTGGATGCGCGCGCATCGCTAATTTGTGAACGAGTAAAAATTATTCCTCGCTTTTTTTCTTTTCGCTGTATTGTTTTAATTTTTTAGCTATTTCCTCGCAAATATGTTATAAAACGTCGTACGACATGCGTGCGGTTTGATAATTACAGCCTCTGCTTTCTTGTAGCCCTCGCCTACGGCTCGGGCTAGCAATATCGCCTCGGCTGTAACTATCAACGCACCGCACTTGTATCGTAATGTACTATTATACTGCAGAGGCTACGTTTACAATCATTTAAGTGTAAAATATACTGTTTGATATAAGGCTGGATATTTTTGTCTATCTTTTAGAATGTCAAATTACCGAGAACAAAGAATGTAAAATTTTGTAATACCTATATTATATTGTACAAATGAGCTGCATCTCAAAGTTTTATTTTCAAATTGATCATAGAGATCTATGATACGAGTAGGAAAAGGTTCAGTATAATATAATGGCTACGAACTAAAACTTCCCGAACCTACACTTTTTTGGTACCGGTTAAAATAGGGGGCCATTGTTGAGAAGATAACAGTGGTCTGAGTTGCAAAGTAGCAGAAAGTAATACCTATGTGTAGCAGAGTTACAAAGCCGGCGGCGCGGTGAGCCTCTTTCGCTTATAGAGTCTGGGCCGCCATCGCATAGTCGGAAAATAGTTTTGATAATAATACAGCCAGTGCTACTATTTAAGGACTGTTATAGACGTAAAAGGCCATGATAACTAAATAAGATCAATTTTAAATTAAGTGAGAACATTTTAAGTAAGTATGTGTTGCGTGTGTGATCATAAAACTGAACAACTTTTCTATAAACATAGAAATATGAAAAAAATGTCTCTCACACTAAAAGTGTCAGCTATCCATTTATTTTCTTCATATTAATTTTAACACTAGTATTTATTGAAAAGTATTATATAACAAAGGATACGTACTTATTAAAATTCATATATGACGAACGCATTAGCGTCTCTTGATATTATATTACTCAATACACTAAAGAGAAAATCACTTGTGACCGTGAACACTAATAAATAAAATTAGATACATATGGCATAATGAAAGGCATACAAATAAATAAAACACTTAAGTGCCCTTAAGAAACTATATAATAGATGATTATGGAACAAATTTTGTCATATACCGTTGTACATTGACGTCAGTCGCAGTCGCAGTCATGTTCTACCGGTTGTTATCAATCTTAGCTGCGACGACGTGCGCGGGCGCATTGGACTTAAGTAAGTACGATTGACGTATAAAAATAATTATTTATCACTGACCGTTGAAAAGATTTTTACCTCTATCTCAGAGATTGAATCATACTTAGCTAAGACGAGTGCTATGTCGTGAAATAACTTTGAACTCTATTTATTTGAATTCGATTTTATTTTATTTTATATATTCCTTATTATCTTATTAAGAGAACGAAATGCCTGGTTAGAAATCAAAAACAAAGATATTAAAATAAAAAAAAATAAAAAAATCCTAATTATTATTACAACCTGCGATCATTGTAATAAATATCATCGTAATAAGTATGGAATATTAAACACACTTAAAAACAAGTGATTAAGTACTTATCTATCTTGAGATACAGCTGTAAGACAAAGTTTTCAATAGTCAAATGCATTTTCATATAGAATATAAATATAGAATTTTAATACCATTATACTTTGAAATTCTATTCGTTTTTGATAATTTATTTTACAGGTCCCATTAGTTACTCCACTGGTGGAATCGAAAATATCACGCCACAGGTAAAGTATTAAAAAGAAAATATTACTTATTTTGAGACAGATACTTTTATTATTTGATGTTTTTTTATTAATGTTAAGATGTTATTATTTCTAATTAGTAGGTAGATACGACCAATTCAAGAAACACAAGTTCTGAAAGGCGGTATCGAAGTTTTTTCAGCGACCTGCTGAAATACAAGTTCTAAACTTGACCGGTTGGACTCGGTTACCTAGTCACAACACTCGGCAGCTACCCTCTTCCCGTCCATCATCACTTGGCCAGCTGGCCTCACATTTGACTTCTAAATACCTCGTGCTATAATTTTGGGGTCCTTAATTTTTGTAGAGAAAGTTCTTTAGGCGCGTTAAGAGTAAAATGTCAAAGTCGCGTCACGGGCAAACGGGGACGATTTTTGGGGGTCCCGTTACGATGTCAGAAATGTCAAAGAAGTTTCACTTCTGACACGGGTGCTCGGCACACACGTTTTTTTTTTAATTATTGAACTGTGTTCTTTTTCAGCCTATAAAGAAAGTGAATCTAGACGTGTACTACGAGTCTCTCTGCCCCGATAGTATCGCCTTCTTTAAATCAGAGCTCGTGCCTCTGATGCAGCAGCTGAACAAATACATAGAACTGCATGTGTACCCCTATGGAAAGGCAAAGGTTTCCACTCTTTATTACGATTTTGAAAATGGAGAGTGGGTAGTTAGAATTTATCACAAGATAATAAATAAAGAATACAATAAAATGACAAATTTTATACAATTTTAAAATACCTAGAGCCAACTTAATTTATTAAAATTTTAAAATGCTTTGGTAACTATTCAGAAATGACAAAACATAGTAAACTCTTCTTTAGCTGTTATTTCTACAAATATTTTGGACAGCTACACTTCACAAAACGAATATTTAATTTTCAGACGTACGATAACAATGGCACTCTTACCTTCAAATGCCAACATGGCCCGAACGAGTGCTATGGAAACAAACTACACGCATGCGCTATCGACCTACTGACAACTGATCACCCTAGCTGGCTGAGCTTCACCGAGTGCTTGATAACGCACCATTCTAATGATGAAGCTGCCGATCAGGTAACCAACTACTCCCTGCGCCATAGACCTGCTGACAACTGATCAACACAGTAGACTGGCTGCTTGTTAACGCATAATTCTAATGATGAAGCTGCCGATCAGGTAACAAACTATACCCTGCGCCATCGACCTGCTGACAACTGATCAACCCAGTAGACTGGCTGCTTGATAATGATAACGCACCATTCTAATGATGAAGCTGCTGATCAGGTAACAAACTACACCCGAGTGCCATCGACCTACTTACAACTGATCACCCTAGCCGGCTGAGCTTTACCGCCTGCTTGATAACGCAGGATTCTAATGGTGATTTTTTTAAATCTTAAACAACCACTGTGGCCACCAAGCATAGAGTCCACCTGATGGTAAGCAACCAGCAACATAGGTAGCTATAGGCTAGATTTGAGTTTTTTTTGTGTATTGTATAGTATGCAACTTGTTACTACAGCAATACACAAAATCCGACGTAGCGGACGCAGACGCACTGCCTAACCCGGACACTTACAGGCGTAATTATATTATGTGTACTTATTAATAACAGGTGAAAATGTCACACACATAAAGATTTCAATATTATGACGGAAATCACGTTATCTAATCGCAAATACATTAGTTACAGAACAAATTGAACACTCGATTACGTTCCATTGTTTCTTAACCTTTTATTGTACTTATACATACACGTGCACAAACAAGTAAACTATAGCTACAAACATAAATTAATAATATAATTAACAAAGTAAAGGCAAATTATGGGCTTCTCATGGACTTCTCTATATACCAACTCTTCACAAATCACACTTTGACAAAAAAAAAATTTTTTATTATAAACTGGTTTGCTCTTGGCCCCACCTTGACTCAAGTCTAGGCCGCAATAAGAGAGGATTTGAACGTTTATGATAGGAATTTTTTAAGAAATGCAACACATTGTATTCTTGGTTAGAAAATAGTGCCAACAGATAAACCTAACTGTTTGTTCCAATACAGTTTGTTTCTTTTTTCAGTGTGCTAAAGAACTTAAAACAGACTCTGAGCCGATCAAAACATGTGCTAAGAGCGACAAAGGTTCTCAACTACTGAAACACTACGGGGAGGAGACTGCAAAGACCACATACACTTGGATACCCCATGTGGTGATAGACGGAACCCCCATGGACCCCCATAGAAAACTCATGGGTGCTGTGTGCGATGCGCTTAAAAATTCCACCACTGTTTGTACTGAATATTATAAAAAGAAGGTATAAGTATTATAAAAGATGTCCCATGTGGTATTACTTCAGCTCGTAGATTAGGTAGTTTTTTTTATTATTTCTGGTTTAGGTTAGGTTATAAATGAGCATTTAGGTAAAAGAAGGTAAACGTTTAGATTATTAATATTTCATTTTTACCTATTATGTACCTTGACCCAGTGCAGAATAATAAATAAATATTGATTTATTACTTTTATTTTCTTTATTATCAGACACTCGGCGCAAGTCATAATATAAAAAACTACTTCGCGATTTTATTTTTTCTCCTTGGATTTCTGTGTGTGTATGATTGATATCAATTTTGACTTAATTCTTAGTTTATAAACAAACTTAAACCTATTAATATATTATAGATGGTAACACTACAGACTATATACACAAACATACATGACAGAGTAACAGAGTTAGGCCCGTATTGATAATCAGCACTCAAGAGTGACCGCGAGTTTAAGTTCGTATCAGAAATGTCATTTCAGTACAAAACGACCTGTCAAATCCATAGTTAATATTGCTCTCAATCTTGAGATCGATTTATAAATACGAGCCTTAGAATTGGATAGACAATCATGTACCTATGCTTTTACGTATGGTTTGATGGTACGTCAATATTCAAAAACCAAGTTAGTGATGTATTTGCAACTAACCACCTATAACATATTTAATTTTAAATTTTAAAACTCTTTTTTTTGCATGCCAGCTTTGGTGCAACATGCTAATCTATGCTATGTTTGCCTATTTCATTTTCATTACATTCAACAGATTCAACTCATATTACTATATTCACGCACCGGTCCAGAAAAAAAGAAAACTGAGACGGTTGTATTTTCAGCGACTAAAAATTATCGGTCAGCTGTTGTTTGTTCTCATATAGTACAGGCTAAGTAAAGGTATAGATAGGAATAATAAAAATAAAATTGATTAAGCATTAGTTTTGGATGACGACATCAATATTTATTTCAATAGAAAGTCTATTCATGGTACAATTGGGTTTACGACGGTCGTTAAAATGACGGGTTTCTCGTTTGTTTGCTTAATAGTTTTTTATATTTCAAATTTTTCTTTTTCTACTGGTGTTTCTGTAAGTATATTTTAATTATGATTTTTCGTGGTTGGCAGTAGTTTCGAACCCAAAAGAAAATTATACAAACCATCTCGTGTACTTAACTTCACACATTAAAATGCGACAACCACTGGATGATTTGGAAACAGGTGAGGTTAAGCTAGAATTGAACATAGGCTACTTTTTCGAGTATAATTATTTATCTAAAATAAATACGGGGTGTAAGGGACAGCTTCCCGCAAACTGATAGGGGTAGCTCAGTCAATCAAACTAAATAACTTTCGCCAGAAATTTTATTCAGGAAATGAAAAAGTATTTTGACTTTCCCATACAAAATGACCACGTCGATCAGACAATTTGTATGGAAGAACCACAAAAAAAATCATATCCTGAAAGAATTTCCTGAAATTTATTCAGTTTCGTTGACAGAGTAACCCCAATCAGTTTGCGGAAGCTGTCTCTTACAACCGGTATAGTCTACCAGTAGTAACCTATTATCAACCACAGCCAAGCCACGAAACACCTTCTTTTCTAAGTTTATTTTATTATTCACATAATTATTTTATATTTTCCAGTTTAATCCTGAAGACAGAGTAAGCATAAAAGTATTCTACGAGTCTCTCTGCCCTTTCAGTCGGAAATTTGCGATACAAGAGTTACAACCCTTGATGGATTCAATAGATATAGGGTCTAGAATAGACCTTTACTTATATCCGTTTGGGCATGCAAAGGTATTTATTTATTTTTATACCGGGTGTAAGGGACAGCTTCCCGCAAACTGATAAGGGTTGTTCAGTAAATGAAACTGAACAACTTTCACCAGGAAATTCTTTCAGGAAGATTTTTCTTTTTGCTTTTCCATACAAATTGTCTGATCGAGGTGGTAATTTTGTATGGGAAAGTCAATATTTTTTTTTCATTTCCTGGAAAGAAATCCTGGCGTAAGTTGTTCAGTTTCCTTGATTGAGCAGAGTAACACCTATCAGTTTGTGGGAAGCTGTCCCTTACACCCAGTATATTTTCTTAATTTTGTTTCTTAGTTTGCTGGTTAGGTTAAAAGAGCCCTACTCATTTTGTCCTATTCATCCCATCAGTCAGAAACAAAGCAGCGTAATTTGGCAATGAAACTGACGCACCGAATCCTGACTGGTCAAATACCTTATGACTATAAGAAGAATTATGTATTCTTTTCCTGTACATTTTCAGGTGATCTACAAAAATCATGAGTTTTCGCTGACTTGTCAGCATGGCGAAGCAGAATGCTACGGGAACAAGCTACATGCATGTGCGCTGGACCGGCTCGGCACGTTTAAAGGCATGCATTTCAATAACTGCCTCATGAGCTTCAAAAGGAGCAACAAAGGGTCAGATGATGCTGCTTATGATATAGTAAGTTCTCTTTGTAATGTCAGAAAAGATATTATGTTAGGTACGTGGCCACTGGTAGTAAACAGTGTAACAGAAAAGGTATATGAATCCGAAAGGATGTAAATCTGCCCATGAAACTAAACAAATTTTCCCAAGGAACATAGGTCGAAATTCGAAAATCAATTTTTGGATTCCCATACTAAATGTGCTATCAGCTGATGAACTTTGTATGTAAGGTTCAAATTTTTTTTTAACGTGTTAATTATTAATTCACAACACTCCCATTTAAAGTGATATTATTCTATTTTATTGCAGTGTAAAATGGATCTGCCACCTTGGACTGATTTTCTTATAAGAATTTGTGCGAAAAATTTAGAAGGCTTCATATTAAACTTGTATCATGGGATAGAAACAGCAATAGTGAACCCGAAGTTTGTTCCCCATGTGCTGATAAATGGAAAACATCATGAGGTCAATAAAGGCTCGGAGGCTTTTAAGCAATCTGTATGCGCAGCTTTTTCAAATCCACCCAGTGAATGTTTAATTTATAAAATAACAAAACTAAATTAAAAAGTAACCGACTGCAGTATCAAAAAACTCTATAATTCAATCTTGAACGTTTACTTGAAAAGTGTTAACAATAAATTTTAATGAATGACGCATGCACATATTTTTAAAAGTCCTATCACTGTAAATATATAACATACACTGTTGTTTCTAATGTTATTAATGTTCTTGAAGCAATAGGGAATAAGCGTGACTTTTTTTTAATTATCAGTGGGAATTTTTGTCACCATACAAAAATAAATGTGAAAGAATTTTCACCAAATACTCATTAGTTTACGAGTTATAATGCTTTATCACATAACAGGACCGCCATACTATTTCCATATAAAATGTCGATTCGAAGAGAGAGATAGATTTATGATGGTGTATCTCGGTGATTTTTTAATCAATTTAATTTCTGTTTTCACTGTTGTTATTATAATTTACGATATTTTTTGTAAATAAGTTCAGATACGGATAATATTTGATATGTATGTTTTCTATTTTAGGCTATTATTTATGAACTTTATATAGTACCATGTTCATCTTATTTCCGTTGAAGAATAAAAAAATACATGTCAAATACAAGAACGAAACAGACAAGAGATTTGATAAAGAATTTATGCGCAATACCTAAATTCTTTTAATTTATCTATACTCCAATGAATAGGAAATATATAAATAAAAACTTAACGGGGGCAATGACACGATTAATTTTTTTATAAACTTGCGATAAGTTATAAATTTATAATATAATTACAATAGGAGAATGGGTTATCATATCTGTAAGTTTTTATAGCTCTAGGTACCTAAAATTTCGTAACATAATTTCATACTATCGCAAAGTTACCTAGTTTCACATCCCAAATTTAATTTTAGTTCAATAAGATACATTGAGTAACGATGACTTATAAAAGTGTGATAGTTTTACAGTTAGTATTATATTTTTGTGTAACGACATGCATCAGTCAGTATTATCCAAGACAGTACCGTTCACCAAACTATGGTAAGTACCATAAATATTTTCCACTATTTTTAATATGGTTATTAAAATAGATTTTTGCTCTATTTAAATTTTACTCACGTGCAGCTTTTCTATCACTGTACAAAACTAAATTTTCATTGTAAGAGAAGAATAATATCAAAGATTGAAATTCAAAGTTCTATGATGTTATGTGATGTCACAATATGTAGTTTTTTATCATTAACGCTACGAGTCAAAATAAGACTACCTATTTTTGTTAATTTATTTACTTTTCATCATCAGCATGGGGTGCCATCTTCAAAATTGAAGTATACTTTTCACGAGTTAAAATAGCTGTTAAACGGGTGATCATGTTTTAACTCTAAGCGGTAAAGGTTGTGAGTACCTATGTGAGCTTTAATTCATACTAATAATAAAATTTCAAGGTCAGATGACGGAAATACGTCAAGGCGGGGAGCGGAAGTCGAAATGTCAAAAATGTTTCACTTCAGCAAGTGTACTCGGCAAACACGCTCTTTTTTTATGGATTTGAGATAAACTCTAAGGCCCGTGTTGATAATCAGCACTCAAGAGTGACAGCGAGTTTAAGTTCGTATCAGAAATGTCATTTCAGTACAAAACGACCTGTCAAATCCATACTTAATATTGCTCTCAATCTTGAGATCGATTTATAAATACGAGCCTAAAATAACTCACTCTATGGTGTCATCTCATCTCATACACTTTTATTATGTAGCACGTGCTAGCAATAGCTTGTTGCTAAATCTGCCTCCCCACACTACCGATTTCTATGCTAAGTCCTTCACAGTGCGAGCCATCAAGCTGTGGAACTCCCTGCCCGAAGATATTCGACGAGCACCGTCTCTTGACACTTTCAAGGAGCGAATTAAGAAGCATTTTTTACAGGACCTTTTGTTCCTTTCACTTATTCTTCACTTCACTGCCTGTCATTCGCTTATCCGTTACTGATTGAAAATAATTATGCATTATCCTCTCTTTCATATAGTATGTATTAGTTTATTATAAGGTATATATTAGTCTATTTTATTATATCATATATTTTTGTAATAGTGTGTACCTACTCGTATAAGTATTATAAGTATTACTGTGTGTTGTCTGTAAATAGTTTAAATCTGCACTATCCCGCTAACTGCTACGTACTTTCTTATCACCTAAAGGTTGCCTGGCAGAAATTGCTACCTTAGCAATAAGGCCGCCTATGTTGTACTTTTGTTATGTTGTTTGTGTATTACTGTGTATTTGTCTCCTTAAGTGCAATAAAGTATTTTGTATTGTATTGTATTGTATGTAGATTGTAGCCAAACTAGCACTTCCTTCTTCTTCTTCTGTCGTATGGGTATCAAGTCGATCGACCTGATCAACCCTGGTGTCAGAGTTTTTAAACCGCCTAATAGCACAGCTAATAGGCCTCTGACATGGTTTGTGTAACGACCACTATCAATGACAGCGACCGGCACCGACGGCTTAACGTGCCCTCCGAAGCACGGAATCCATTTTTTTTCTCGGACAATCAGGTGATTCAGCCTGCAATGTCCTAACCAAACTGGGAAAAATCTCACAAAGTGATAAATTAACAAATATCGACTTTGTGTCCCCTCTGGGAATCGAACCCAGGACCTCCGGATCGAGAGCGCGTATTTACGTTCTGTACAAGGCCAGAACGCCGCCATAGGGAACTGCTCGCGTATATTTTGTAACGGGGTTTTTATATTTGCGATTACGAAGTATACACAGATTTTAGCGCACTGCTCGTGTACAGTTTGTAATTCAAACGCGCGCGACCTAGTTCCGAAATATACAACGCCACAACACCTTTTGGGCTTATAGGGTTTTTATTGGACACCTTTATATAGGACGGTAAGACTGGGTGTGAGGGACATCAATGCCGCATGGCCGCATGTAAGGGACAGTAATACTGGGTGTAAGGGACGGTCATATAAAACTAAGTGTAGGTAGTGGATAGTAATGCTGGCTGTATGGGACAGTATGAAACATTATGTTTTTCGGGCAGACAAAAAATGATGGACTAGAATCATTTAAAAACATAGAATGTACCAGCTGCTTCTCTTCCAAGGCAGACAATAAATTTGACTCAAATTTCTTGGAACTACTTATGATCATATTTATTGGAACTATGGTCATATTTCTTGGAGCTATGATAATATTTCTTGGAGCTATGATAATGTTTCTTGGAACTATGAATCTTAGTTCTGGGAAATAAAACTATAGCGAAGCTGCAGCTGGTACATTCTATGATTTTAAAATGCTTTTAGTCCAGCATGGCATGGCAAACTTGTACTCGAACCAAACTTGCCATCGTACCCAACTCGCACTCGTGCCAAACTCGCACTTAAACTCGCACTCATGCAAAACTCGCACTAAAACTCGCATACGTGCCAATATCGCACTAAAACTCACACTCGTGCCATACTCGCACTAGTGCCAAACTCGCACTAGTGCCAGTCTCGCACTAGTGCCAAACTCGCACTAGTGCCAAACTCGCACTATTCCCAAACTCGCATTAGTGCCAGTCTCGCACTAGTGCCAAACTCGCACTGGTGCCAAACTCGCACTAGTTCCAAACTCGCACTCCTGCCAAACTCGCAATAGTGCCAAACTCGCACTAGTGCCAAACTCGCACTAGTGCCAAACTCGCACTAGTACCAAACTCGCACTAGTGCCAAACTCGAACTAGTGCTAAACTCGCACTAGTGTCGAACTCGCACTAGTTCCAAACTCGCACTACTGCCAAACTCGCACTAGTGCCAAACTTGCACTGAAATGAACTCGCACTACACCTTGTCCCCACCTTGACCCCACCTTGGCCAAATTTGCCGAACCCGCCAAATATGCCAAACCCGCCAAATCTGTAAAACCCGCGAACTTTTAGCAGAGACACATCGACTGAAAAGTAATTGAGTAATTAGACTACCTATTACAAGTAATGCAATTAATTTTGGGACTACATGTAGTGCCATTATAAATAATTGTAATGTGATTAACGATTAATGCCCAACACTGCCTCTAAGCGTACTGGCAATGTATATTATGAAAGAAGCAATTAACTTATGTCACTACGAACTATACACGAGAATTGGCGTACTCCTGTTGTATACTTTGGAATGCCTTAGTAAAATAGTGAATTCCAATCTATACGTGAGTAGTTACACCCCCTGGCGTTCTGGCCTTGTACAGAACGTAAATACGCATCGAGAGCCCATGGCTCAGACCACTAGACCATGGAGGCAGTTAAACTTTAACGTTAACTAGCACTGAAATACATATTTACATTTGCTCGTAAAGTTCTTATCGTTTTACTCCATCCCGTATTGTAACATTTTGTTATGTATTAGCTATTTTCTTTTTAACTTTACTATGAATAACTCAAAAAGGGCACTGCAACTAGTTATGTTAATGCTATGTTCATACACGTTACATGAATACATAAGTAAATAATTGTATGAAATGTTTACAAAGTGGAGTTCTCCTAACTTTATTGGATATAACTAAAAAAAATATTGTCTGTGTTTTAGGGAGAAAATACTGGAATCACACTTCTCAGTCTCAGGTATGTATATTTTATTTTAATAATACTTAATTTAATATATCGTCAGATTTCTAAGATAGTGGGTACCTATACAGACGTATACATAGATATGAACAATCTTGATATATTAAAAATATTTGAAGATCTACTAATTTTGCTAAAATTATTAGCATTGATTTCCAAAATATTTGATGCAATCTACCTACATTACATACATAGGTACATACATACCGTCCCTTTCCGTATGCCGTAGGATTTGATTTATGATGATATGATGATTTTTATTATGATCACTTTATTAAAAAAAAGGAAAGTTCTAAACTCGTAGTGAAGTTTTTTTCTCTCTATGTATTATTATACTCTATGTATGATACGATTTAGATATTTTTAGTAGGTAAAAAATAATAAATATTTATATGTTAGATATACAATTAGGTGAAGTAGAAGTGGAACTGATGAACCTAAGACCTGAACCACAAGCTTCAGCTGGTTAGCTGAACTGTTGGAGGTACGAAGAAGCCCCCTTAGCAAAAGATATTTAGCGTTATAGCAAAACTATATTTAACGTATTTAAGTTGTGTTTTATTTCCAGGAGCCACGACCATGGCCCTGGAATTGGTCCGGAACATAGGAAAAATTAACATAAATAAAACACAATTTTAATCCGTTAAAAATACTTATATTAAAATGAGTTACAGTTGTCCAAACCTCAGAAAACGTGTATATTCAGTGTTACTATTTTAGGAGTTTCTGCTGATACTTATAAAATGACATTTGTAATGTTAATTTTGGAGTCGACCCCAGTCAAGCGCTTAAATTTAGTAAATTTTCAAAACTTCTCTAAATATAATCTTATACGGGGTGTAAGGGACAGCGTCCCGCAAACTTATAGGGGTTGCTCAGTCAACGAAACTCCAGAATTTTTTTTTCAGGAAATTAAAAAAATAATTTGCTTTTTCATACAAAATGACCACATCGATCAGACAATTTGTATGGAAAAGCAAAATTTATTTTTCATTTCCTGAAAAAAAACCTGCTACCACTCTCAGTCTGCGGGACGCTTTCCCTTACACCCGGTATACGTATCACGCTATCTTCGTTACACATTTGTTAACCATGGCCGTAATAAATTGTAGGTTAAAGTTCTAATAATATTATATTTTGAAGTAAAAGGAGAATATAATAATTTTATTAGTTACCTATTAGTGCGTCTTTCCAGATAAGTTCTATGAAAGAATGGAGAGCGGTATATTTATATTTTGTTAAAATATGTTTAACTTCAAAAGAATAAATAAATCTAACATGCTTCATGTTTTAGAACTCTACAACCTATCCAAACCGAGTGAAGATCACCGTGTTCTACGAAACCCTCTGTCCAGCCAGCGTCGACTACTTGACAAAGACCCTCAGACCAGCTGTGGAGAAGCTGGGGCCTCACCTTAACGTACATCTGGTTCCTTATGGACATGCCGAAGTAAGTACCTACCGTTAAATAACTAAAGAAATTGTAGCCATAATAAAATATTTATAGGCTCGAGTTCTCGAAGAAAGACTAATTCACAAATATCTATTTCAAAGAAACATGACATATATAAGTTCTTTCATCAATCAAGATTTTTTTTTTACAATTAAAATAATCAATCAATCAAAATAATCAATTTTAATTAGTAGGAATAGAAGAAGAAAGTTTAAAATGTATCTGTTGATTGCTCTTGTTTTTTTTTCAGTTATTTTCAGCGTGAACTATACAAACTTGCATATTTCAGACCCGCTTCATGAACAAGCACTACAAGTTCAGGTGTCAGCACGGTCCGTCTGAGTGCTACGGGAACAGACTGCACGCATGCGCGATTGACGTCATTAGCAACAGCACCGAGAGTGCGCTCTTCAACGCCTGCCTCATGGACAACACCAAGTATAGGGAGGGGATGGGACACAACTATAATATCGCACTTACCACGGTAAGAAAAGATACAACAGAGAAGCTAATTCTGATCGTACCTTTATCCCTTATGATTTTTCACCATTAAAACGCATAAATCTAAATTTTATTTTTTACAGTGCTCCTACAACCTCAACATTCCTTCAAAAGATATTTGGCAATGCGTGAACACCCGCCGGGGAGTGATTCTACAGAAGCAGTACGGTGACGAAACACATCGACTGCCGCACCGACTGGAGTACGTCCCTTACGTACTGATAAACGGCATCGAAGACGCTCTGAATGAAGATCTGATTACATCATTATGCAGAAAACTAAATCCAGCCCCGAGTGTTTGTCTGAAACGAAGAAATTTGCCTACAACGTACAGTAGAATTCGTCGTTAATATTTACAAAATACACATACATACGTCTAGGATTGGGTCTGGTTTCCCTTCTGGGTTGCGGAGGTCAGATGGCAGTCGCTCTGTGTAAAAACCAGTATCCTTGTTCAATCCCCTAGATTAGGTAGCGGACCCGTGATTACGGGAAAAAGGATAGGGAGATGATGATGATACAGATAAAAGAAATCGCACGTTTAAGTCTCCTGTTGGACTGCAGTGCACATACACTAAAAAACTGTGAGAAAGATCGCTGTGACAGATAGGTATACCTACTATTCCTATGGAAAACCAAAGAAAGCGATCGTCTTACAGCTTTTAGAGTATAGCTGCTGCTACCTGTAGTCAAACTTAGAATAGTACCTTTAGAGGAGAGATGCTTCAAAGAAAACAAACAGTGATAGCTGTCGTATAATTTTGTATTGCGGTAGAGCCTATGAAATTATGAAATGAAATTAAAATTATAAATGACGAGGTGAGATGACTGATTTAAAGTTACCTAGTTATTGATTTTGATTTATTACAGCTTGTTTTAGATAAATAAACTGTTCTATTGTTTGATGTTATGTAATTTTTTATCTTTACCTT
The DNA here is from genome assembly GCA_029255725.1 of Scrobipalpa atriplicella. Taxonomy (NCBI): domain Eukaryota; kingdom Metazoa; phylum Arthropoda; class Insecta; order Lepidoptera; family Gelechiidae; genus Scrobipalpa; species Scrobipalpa atriplicella. The sequence continues at coordinate 30,843 of JARACY010001277.1, read as the reverse complement.
AAAGAATTTCCTGCTGATAGTTGTTCAGTTTCATTGACTAAGCAACCCATTCAGTTTTGTCCCTTACACCCGTTATTATAAGTAGGTCAGTGGTGTAATAGCTGCACATAACAACAAAAACGCTTGTCACTCGACGACAACGCCTCGCCGCATCGCTCATTCCACTACATTAACTAGCAAGTTGTTGTTCTTCTTTAGTGATCATAATGTCTTGTTTTCGGCCAGTTATTTACGATACCGTGGGTGGGTACAATAGTACTGATCATTACTGCAGCTGTAGTGTAGATAGAGGACTAATGGACATTGGCCGTAAAAAATAAAAGGAAATGTGAACAGTGCATAATATTCTCGCAGTAAAATCTTAAAAATACGTAATATTCTTGCAGTTAATTCAAAAATCTTATTATAATCTTTTACTAAAACAAAGGAAAACTGCGAATTAAGACAGCTCTACATTTACACCTAAATACTATATTAGAGCAACATAATTTTGTTCCATGATTGCTTTTATATTTTCTACAGGCGTATGCACATGCACACACAACCTTCTATATGCCCAACAAACAAGCACGCGAGCTGATGATTAATAAACTATGCAATTCACAATTAAACTATTTAATGACCGTAGCATTATGGTAATTTGAGTTCCTTGATATCGCACTAGTTATTTATGGGGATTTTACTTTTTAAATAAATTAAGTAGTAGTAATATGGCCAACAACAAAAGTCGTGTGATGCCGGAATGATTAGCATCATCATTCATCACTTCCATTAGGTGTCGTAAAGCTGACTAAGAGAAAAATCCAATGAGTAGGCGCAAGGCAATGCAATGAGCAGCGTAGCATCTATCATTGCACTCGCCAATCCACCTGCCAATGCGTGGCGAACATAGTACTTTAAGTGGTTCGAATGAAGATGTCACCAGGAAAGGCTATCTTTGAACAAAATATGAACCTGCCACCTCCGGATCAAAGTTCAAGGACTCTAATAACTGAACCACAGGCAGGACACTACACAGTGAATTGTTGCAACATAACAAAGGTAAGGTCCAGTAGAGTGGTATGGATTATGATTATGAATCATCAACCAGACGCTTGAAATATTCGTTTCTTATGACTAAGAGAATATTGTTGACGGCCATAAAACGCAATATTTAAAACCAGTTACGATAAAACTGAAAGGAAGATTGTATGCATGGCATAGTTGAGATTATGACAATGACAGATCGTCATTACTAGTATCCATTATGTAGAAACGTATACAGAGGATTTATGTTTGACACATTATTACATCATCAAAAATCTTTTATTCACATCACAGGAGAATCTTATAATTTGAGTGATTGTAACGTAACTGAGGTAAGTGCGTTGTAAGTAAGTATACACCTATAGTTGCATGCGGGATCGGATCAAATTATCTTTAATTTGTCTAGTTATTTATGACAAAAATATCTAATTTGATTAAGTACTTAACTTGCCTAGGTAAGAAGGCTACTTTTGTGTCGGTATTATATTTAAATCCTATTCCACGCAGTCCGGAATGCTAGTTATAAATAATACGACAGTTTTTAATCATGTAGGTAAGTCAATTTTGATTCAACTGTTCCAGACAGCTGTAACGAAATTATTCTCCCAGAACACTTGATCAAACATCAGGTTCGGTGGGTAAATACAACACCTACTGTTAGCAAATACCTTCAGGGCCTATTAAATAGTATTCAGGCTAGGTAGAGTGCTTGGGAGAGAGTCACGTAATCACGTTAAATAAGGTACATATAAAGACCTCAGACTGATAGAGTCGTTCTATAGAAACTAATGTGGAGCTAAAGTACCTAAAAGATATACTATTAAAAAGTAAATAGAAAATAACATTCTGATAATGATTAATACGTGGTCTAAAATCCAACTTTTGTAGCTATATCCGAAAAGAACCAAGGAGCATTAAGAAGCCGTATTTTTGAATCGCTTGAACTATAGGTAATACGCATACGAAAGACTGACATTCGCATGGCAAATTATATAAAAATCGCATGCGAAAGTTACTCTTTCGTATGCAAATTTCGATTCGAGTGAATCAAAAATACGTCTCCTGAATGTCATAGGTAACTATTTTCAGTCATAAAATACTTGGTATCAAATGTACTAACAGTCTGCGTTAACAGCAAGAACAACAATTATCTCGTAACAAAAGCAACTAAACAATTTCTACAAATTTTATTACGCTCAATCTTTCTCACAATCACGCAAAAGATTCAAGAAATAGGAAGCCTATTACACAGTATTACATAGAATAAAATAATGTCCGTATTATAAGAGAATGATGTAGGGACTGGTGCATTTATGAATTCATTATGTACGACGAGAATGTATGTATGAGAATGAATGACACTAGGCCCACTGTCTGCCTCCGCTTCTCTGTGTCTGTGTGGAACAAAGTACATTACTTTAAGTAGGTAGCTAGGTAGGTTCAACTTCTCCCGGTTTTCTACCTGCTTGCATCGCGGTGCAATTTGTGGAGAGCCGTGGTAATACGCGGAGCGTTTGATGGAATGGCAAAACAGAGGTCTATTTTCGTACCACTATAAGTGCGGGAAAGAACTTGTTATAACAGGGTACAATAAATAGTACTTACTTAACAAGGCAAAATGGCATACAAAAGCAAACCTAAGTGTTCTCAGCAAAATTGTATTTTTATTTGCACATGTCGCTACTGTTTCCTTGAATTTTAAAGCGACCATTCAACACGCTATGTAATTATTATATCGCCTTTGCATGACTGCTACAATTTCCTTGTTTGTATAGGTATATGTGAACTCTTACAAGAGTCATACCAAAAATCCTGGCTTCGTAACGAACTGTTTTTGAAATTGAAACCTACGCCATTCATTTTTTCTCAGCCGCGATTTCCCTTTAAAGAACTGCAGGTATTCAATTCACACAATCACGCCGACGTAATCGCGAGAAATGTTGATTGAAAACAATATCTCGATTAATTATCGCGAAATGCCCTGATAAATTTCGTTTATCTGCCACTTCTGATTGTAATCAAGTTGTAGTACGAATGCCTATCGAGATTATAGCTCATTATATTACATAATACTGGATTTTACGACGCACTGGGGTACTTAAACGAAACCCCCGCTATTTAAAATATGAACGTGTATCTTAGTCTACACTTACACAAGTAAGGCTTCACGTTCACGTAAAAAGCTCATTTGAGTAATACTGCCTTATACTGCCGGTACCAAGTAATGAATGCACACGTATCGTTTTAAACAGAATTTCCACATACCTAAGTAGGTAGTAAAGGTAATCCTATTACGTCAAATAAATACTTCATAGAGATGTTGAATTAATTTTTTTTTTCACACAAGAAATAGTTAGCGAAAACCATCATTTTTTTTTTAAATCATCTGTCTTCGAATGTAAAACAATTTAAATTAGGTGATTTTACACAACGTACCAACAAGGTCTAAGTTTGACCCCATCTTCCTGAAGGCAATTTTCTAGTGTGAAATGTTTGTAAGCAGTTGAAAGGATATACTGCACAAAATGTTTTAATATTAATAGTGCAATGCACTCATGCAGTCCTTATAATCCGTGCATATGCGTAGGTACTGCGATGCGAGTATTTCCTGCCATACGGAGTTATGTCACACAACCATATTCGACGCAAAATTACGACTTTGACTGCCCGTGCATGATAATTAAAAAGCTACCAACTGCAGTTACATACTTATACGTCTGGGTCTGTTGGAATTGGAATACAACCATGTATTTACTTACTTCTTTTCATGTCTATTTTATAGGCCAAGGGAAACTTTTCACTCTTCCGCTCGCTGCGACCTAAAAAATTAAACAAAATACAGACATTAAACTAAATAAACCTCATTTAAAATCCTTGGTACCCCAATCCGTACAGAATGGATCGACCTGTTTGATCCTTTTTTTAACGCCTCTTTTTTTTTCAACGATTCTCAAAGATTTAGTGTAGAACAAAAAGTTGAACGATGTTTTTGCTATGCCTGCTGTGTCCCTTTACCTACTTACCCGAGCTATAATAGAAGTATCGTGTAAAATAAAGTTATCGGAAATAATATTCCAATTCCAAACAAACGTTACAATCGAATTAATCTTTGTAACACTTCGCCCCCTTTGTTCGTGACGTCACTCGTTACACGCAACGCAACTTTATAGCGTGTCTTGGATACGATAACTTTGTCAAATTATGCACTAAAAGGCTATAAAATAAACTCGACCAACACAGAATTCCACCCCTTATTTATGTTTTAGGCCTAATTTTTCCACACTAGTTTAGGAATTAAGAAGTAAAGCATGTAGTTACTAGTTCCCTTGAGAATACACCTGTGTAGTTATAGTTAGTACTGAATATGGCCATAAAGATTTTAGATTCGGATCTATGTAGTATACATAATTTAGTGACAAATCACAATGACTAATTCATGAATTATGTATTATAGAGTAGAGCATGTTGTCAAAGTATTTAAAAATGCATGTTCTAGGCTAAAATAAATTGTACTCAATATATCCCTGACGTCGCGAAAACTCCTTTTACCTACTACGCGTTTTACGCTCTGTTTACCCTGTAAGGGATGAAGGCGTGACTGGAAGAGCCAGGTGTGTATGTTCTTCTTATTCCGACCACTTTATGGTATACCTACTCGTTTAAAATTGTATTAAAATACAGTTTTGATAAGTTAACATTTGATGTCATAGTTAAGCTATTGACACGAAGGCCTCACTACGGTTAAAATGGCTCATTACACAGACCTTGACTAGCCATAGCCACGGCACGGCACAGCATGGAAATTGGACACTGTAGCCGCAAAAACAGATGTCAGTAGAACATGCCGTATTCTATTCTATTCATAGATAACTTTGTGATTTTATGTAATAGCCTGCTCTTTGTTGTTCTGTGCGGTTATTGTTTGGATTGTACCTACTTTAGGTATACTATTATTATTTTATGTGGTGAGTATGCACCTACACGATTTTTTACAGCAGAAAATATAAAAATATTGATCTTATAGTAATAGTCGAATTATTTTACAAACACAATTAAATTACAATGCTAATAACAAAATTATGCTGCAGCATAATCTTATTTAATATACTAATTATTATTATTATTTTTATTAATATACCACATCGAAATATTTGTAAATACCTACACTCGATATTCTCAGCATTCGCGTAAATAGATAAGTACTAGTTATTTGATCGATTACCCTTTCAATCAGTCGTGTAATCAAATAGAGTATGCCTATAAGTAAACGTATCAACTAATAGATCTAGATGACTAGAGCGCAATGACGCGGATTCGAACTCTATACAACGTGTAACAGAAAGGGTATATGCATCGAGAAATGTGTGAATCTACCCATGAAACTGAACAACTTTCCCTTAGGCACATAGGTCGAAAAACGAAAAAAAAATTTGACCGTCCATCCAAAGTGCATCAGCTGATAGCGCATTTAGTATGGGAAGTCAATTTCTTTTTTTCGTATTTCGACCTATGTTCCTTAGGGAAAGTTGTTCAGTTTCATGGGTAGATTCACACATTTCACGATGCATATACCCTTTACGTTACACGTTGTATACATAATAACGAAAAGGCTCTTGTATTTACTCTAGTTTAAACGCGAGCGAGTGTATACTCCCACATACCGACAAAACACTGCACGCTGTTTGGCGCCGATCTCTACACAAGTACAGTTTACTAGACTCCGATAAAAATTTGCTAGTACTTCCTGTTCCTTCTAACAGTCGGTAGCCAAGCACAGTAGCTGGGAATGTTATCTCTGTAGATGTGCAGCGATATGACGAGCCGCTTGCGCATCACGAGGCTGCGGCAAGGCCAAGGCCCGGCTTTATCATGCAAATTGCGGCGGCCTGGTGCAAACCGCCCGTGCTAATCGCCGCGCTAATGGCCGGCTCGCTGTACTAGCTAGGATAGTTCTACTAGGCTACAAAAAAATTTTGCATATTAATAGAAAAGTTTTTACCAAAGTGTTTTTTTTTTTTTCGTGAAATAGTAACCTATGTTACCTATTACTTTATTTAGTATCTGGTAGTGGTCGATTTCATTTCTATGGTTGACTGTGCACCGAATTTAATTCAAATCCTTCAGCCGTTTTAGTATGAGAAAAATAATATCTACTCACATCAATGCAATTTTTCCCATTTATATGCTATGCTAATATTAGTGACGCGCTTCTAAATCTAAACTAAAACTATTCGTATTATAATGTGGCTCTACTTTATTAAGAGCAATATGGAACAAAAAATATTAAAACAAGTAGAATTAGTTTTTTGGAGTGAAGTGGAACTACCTCTCGCTGAAACGAGAATATCCCTGAAACTACACGCTATTGCCAACACACAAACATCGCTCATGGACTCATGGTTTATTCACATTGTAATGTTGTTCCAATGATGTCATGCCTTATCTTTGAACATTTTATCAACCATTTCGATCTTCGTTCCGTATAATTTTGTAGAATTTTATTTATGTACCTTTTTGTATGTATTGATACTGACTGACCGTATCATTGAAATTAAATGAAATGACTCATTGTGGATGGATCAATTTCCGTTCTCGTCAGAATCTCAATTAATTGATTAGGTAACAGACACGGAACGGAATATAGAGTGATTCATCATAAGTTTGAACGAATTGTATGGACGGATGTATCGAATATGAAACTTTTACTCTCGAGAGTGAGGGGCGAGTACGACTGCGAAGGGGAGCGACGAGGGTGGCTTGGCTTTTGGTCCAGGCGATCAGCCGCCGCGTCGCTCGAGGGTATTCTGATTCTGACACGTCAGATTCCCATTCATGAGTGTGAGGGAGACGAAAAATGGCTGTCGAGGGTGAAGGGCGTAGTATCCTCGTCGCCTGGAGTTGGCTTGGTGCCCGAACCGCGTGCCAACTGCCACGTGCGACCAGACAAATAACGAGTTTCGTATGAAAACAACGATTTGTCGCCTTTGCAAATTGTTGTCTAGTCTGTATCCAGCTATAGGTATTCCCAAAGAGTCTAAAGCTCGTATTTATTAATCCATCTCAAGATTGAGAGCAATATTGAGTGCGGATTTGACAGGTCATTTTGTATTGGAATGACGTTTCAGATACGAACTCAAACTCACTGTCACTCTTGAGAGCTGATTATAAATACGGGCCTAAGTTTGCTTTTACCTCACTGTTTGCCCAACTTCCTTCCTGCAAAAGCTGGAATACAAAGAACAGTAAACACGTTACCTGCTGACTCTTCTCACATAATTGCTGACCCGCCGACCCTCCCTGGGCAGCACGTGGTCTGAATATTTTTTCCCTCGTGATCCCTGATCTAATCAACCGCAGATAATACAGTTTAAAAATAATATTTTTTCAAAGAATAGGTATTTTATAATGTTTAGGAAAAATCACGTACCTACCTAGACGTAAGTAAAATATTTTAAGTTAAAATGTTCAGAGTATGTATAATAGGTAAATTCCCTACCTAATAGTGTATATTTTGTTAGTCTGCACCGTAATTTGTCATGACGTCAAAAGAAGGTAAAAGATTTATTTATGTAGGTAATTTGAGTTTAAAAGGTTGGTACAATGACTCTCTTTTGGTTTGGTTGAGAACGTAAGTCGGTAAAGCAAAATTCTCAACGCCCAGCGGCGAAACTTAGTCTTTAGTCTGCTCTGCATCACCAACGATATGTGTGGGTGTATTCTAAGTTTTTATCATTCTCAGATTTCCCAGTCCGGCATGCATGGATGGTTGATACTTTGACTCTCATGCTAATAAGTTTTTTTTTATTCTATAGGTGTCGGCATTTACCTGGACCCTCTGCATGCATGAGCGATTCACTAACGACTCTACCTAGCTGAATCTGGGTCGGACGTAGAAAGGTCAGGTTTCATTAACTAACAACGTTATCACACGAATGATTTAATTACCCAAGGCTTTAGGAAACCGTTTTTTTATTTGCATTATAGTAATATAATAATACATGCAAAAGTTGCATGTTACGTGTCCGTGAAACACATTAGCCGAACAATAATTATAATATTGGACTTTTAGGCCCATATTTATAATCAGCTCTTGGGATTAACAGCAAACATTGCCGTTTCTGAATATACAATAACGTCATTGATTTTCTAAGATCATCATATCACAGAACCGGTTAGATAAACATGAGTAATGTTGAATTAAATACGTAAACTATCATCATTATACGAACGTCATTCAATGCATGAACAATTCAAACAATTGATATTTCCAAGAAACAGCGAAAAAACTTGTCGAAGCAAAAAATTATGCGTAAAACTTTAAATATGCAAATTGAGAGAGTCATTCAATTCTACAAATCGTTTTCGTGTTTTGGTGCAATATCCAGGGGACGCGCCTTGGAGATGACGTCACGGATGGCTGAATCATCTGACCGCTGCGCCCGCGCTGATGCGCTTACGCATTCTACTCGAGCCGCAGTATCCTTGCCACTGACTGTAGGATGTACGGTCGGTGTCATAGAAAAGTATTCCCTATGTTCATTGCTTTCTTTACATTGCTTGTTTATTCAGTGGATACTGGGATACCTTTCTTTGAAGCTGGGTGTACTAAAAACATGCAATCGATGACCAATCTGTTTTGCATGAACCCGTTTTAATAGAAAGCAAATTTACGATCGCCCAGAGGTAATCCATTATCGTCTTTTTGTCTGAAGACTGACGTGGCTGCAAAAAGTAGTAAATTATGTTCAAGGATGACAAATTACTATCGAAGTTATTGCTTTCTGAAATAGCTTTACGACAGGACGATGTTCTTATGTCACTTAATGAACTACACTCTTATCATCAGCCACAACAAACTACTGCTGGACATGTCATGGGTTATTTGCCAAACTCCCTGCTAGACACAGATTAGAGAAGTCGTTTTCTTTTCTGTGGTTCACGGTGAATGCTGCTGGTCATTCTCTTTATTTATCATCCCGTGGCAGACTCTTACGACACCTGCGGGAAGACATGGGATGATGCTATTCTATCCCGGCTGGAGACTAAATTATAGGTAGGTATGTCAGGTTTCAAATCTACTAGGTGGGTTACGTACACTGTACAGTTACGTTCCGTACGAGTAGCCATATCGCACAGGAATTCGGAGAGAGCAAACAATGGCTCGATGGACACGTTAGCAGCTCATTCCGCGCTTCCGAACCAATAGGAATGGTTCTAAGAACCACATTACTCAGATTCAACCAATAACTTTTAATTAACTAACTAGCTCTACCTAACGTACTTGAATTTCTGCTATGCTTGAGAATCATCTGGTTATACCACAGAATACATAATAGTACTATGTTATACCTGGTGTAAAGCGCAGCGTCCCACAAACTGATAGGGGTTGCTCAGTCAACGACACTGAACAACTATCACTAGGAAATTCTTTCAGGAAGTGAAAAAAAATTTGGATTTTCCATACAAATTGCCTGATCGAGGTAGACATTTTGTATGGGAAAGCCAAAAACATTTTCACTTCCTGAAAGAATTTTCTGGTGCAAGTTTTTCAGTGTCGTTAACTGAGCAACCCCTATCAGTTTGTAGGACGCTGTCCCTTATACCCCATATACGAAGTACCTCTAATTTTTAACGATTAATACAGTTCCTTTAACTAACCGTAGGGATGGAGGCAAGGTATCAACAGCTTACATGTTCTGATATCGTTTGTAAATTTAATACGTGGGCCATTTAAAAAAATAGACTATCCTATTTCAGTAGTGACAACTGTGACAAGTATTCTCAGACGGTTGTGTATCGATCGAATTAAAAGAATGTGCATGTACAGTACAGTTACTCAGATGGGCATTGTGCATACAATTGGATGTTAGCTTGAAAATCGCGAGGGCTCCACAACGGCTCTTTCGATGGGGAAAAATAACAATAGGTACCTAGTAGTACCTATTTGCTAAGCGAGGCACGTCTTACAAACGAGACGGCCCGGCACGGCCATCCGGCGACCGGCGTGCATACTCACATGCACAGCACAGACGATATAATACATCACATCAAATTACATACACTGGACATAGGCCTCCCCTATGGCCATAATCGCCAAACAAGCAAGCGATTGGTGAGCGAAAAGTAATTTTTTTTTTTCAGAGGACGCTGCTGGCTATTTTCTGATCTCTTCCTTGTCTTCTTCTTCCAAGTCAACGAACGACCTTATGAACCCTGTGTCTGACTTTTTAATCCTCACTTCTAAATGATCTCTCTCCTGATCCCAGTCGCCTTTTACGACGCTCTCTGGAAGATACGAGTTGATGCCATCCTGACCTAGCAATACGCTCGCATATTCCATCATATTCCATCAATTTACCAGCTCCAATACCAATAACCCGCTCGGCTGCTCGCAACAAAAACACTTCCCACAACCTCCAGGCAAAAACAATTTCCATCCTGTGAAGATTGTGACGTCATTTGCGTATCTCGACTAGATTTATTGCATAGTAGCTGTCCGCCCCGCAGCTTTTCCAACGTTTCATTGGAATTTCCCGGGAGAATGTTTATTTTCCCATAGTAAAATATAAGTAGTCTGTTAGGTCACTCCAGTAATTCTAGAGATAAACCCATTAAACATACAAACAAACATATTTAATTATACCTCGATTAATATTATTGCGTTACATATTTCAACACCTAGATAGCTTTGGACCCGTTATTATTGAAGGAACAAATAGATGTAGATAGTGGACCAGAACGAATTATATTGTTGAAATGTTTATCAGTCGGCTACCACCGTGAAATATGCCCCGCGGCGACCAATCTATCGAACCCAACTTCAAACAATATGTGTTTTACGATATGTAATTTGTTGGAGATAAATTTCAAACGACTACATAACAAAAACAAAGTAATTTCGTTCCAGTCTCAATAAAACACAAATGACATGCGCGTTTAAATCATAATATACGGAGGCAATATAAATAAAATACTGCTAGTCCATCCTGTTCAGTAGATGCCATTAACATGGTTCGGAGTAATATCAGTGTCACACATTCCGTGGGTGCATTAATCAAACCAGTGATAACAACTTGAAGCGTGCAAATATGACTGCCATACATCACTCTTTGTTGTAAGCGAACTCTATCGACCGTATCGTAAATAATAACGTGCCAGTTATTGTCAATCGTTTTGGACAAGTTTCTCATTCTCGCGACCAATCGTTTGGAACGTTATTTTAAGCAGTGAATTTACTTGGAAACCCATTATCGCCTCATAAATCAGTTCAGACTCATCATAAATCAGTTCATCCTCAAATTCGTGTAAAATCGACACTATTCACATGGAATAAGCACCGCACCGCCGCCGCCGCTTGCATCGCCTTTATCTAGTTAGATTGCAACATTTACAGTAAAAATGAATTCAGTTCACGTAAATAATAAAATACTTGCATTATAATATTTATTCATAGTCCAATTTATATAAATGGGATCGCATTACGATTCGGGCGGCTAAGCGATGGCAATAATCATTAGACTGTGTTTGGGACACGTGCAGAGCGTAGAACACCAATATTCTTTTCGACAGTTTAACTGTGAACCCTGACTTCAATATTCATATTTGTAGTTTAAGATATGCACGAACCAAAAGTCTTTAAAACTGAGTATCGTGTAGGTCTACAAAGATTGGTAAAGTGCTTAGCAGGGGTAAAGAACCTGCGGGCGGGTCAGCTGATAAGCGCAGTATGTTTACTGGGCGGTCATTATAAATCACAGACGTATGCAGCAGCCTTTGACCCTCGTTACCGTTTGATGTGTTCACTTTGATATAACTGTCAATTATTATAGATGAAAATAGAATAAAACAGATAAAACAACCGGTCTGATCGCAATCTCGTGACCGTAAAATACAATATACCTTGACCAGAGTTTGACTCTAATTGCGGTTCGGTAGCCAAGACCGAATTAGAATAACGGTGATACATTAATCTAAACAACCAAACATTGTGTAATAAGTGTGTCAGTAGCCCAATGAAAATAATCGATGACCATGAACCTAATTGAGTATTTAGTAAAAGATCAAACGAGAAAGCCAAACACGCGCAAATTAATCCTGTAATGTTTACTGAGCTGATTCACCCAGTTTCCATTTCAGAGAGTAGGTAAGGAACGTAACAGAGATGCAATCAAAAACGTTAGTAATACCGGTGGTGGCAGCAGTAGACTAGTTTGTTATGGCAGTGGCCGGTGGCTGGCGAGGCTGGCCCAGTGGCACGGCTGCGCTGACCACCGTTTCCTGTGATACCGCCGCCGCCGCCCGCGCCGATAGATAAACGTGTTTCCGCCCCCTGTGCGGCCCGCATTGTGCCACCCCTGAATCATTCTATCGGAATTTAATTGCGATAAATAATGGGCAGTAATTTTATGTATTTGGGGTTTTCATAAGTATGTTTTATCATTGGATTATACTGAAGAATAAAAAGTCTCCATCCTGTTAAATAACCTAACATAAAAAGTGACGCAAGCTATAACAATTTTAATCGAAGGATATTATCTAAGTACCTTATTAAAAGATTACCTTCTTACATTGTATTTACTTCCCATAATTATAAAGAGATTATGTAATTCATTACTGCACATGAAATGACACGAGAAAAAGTACCTATCGAATGCGTAGTCATAATCATAACCAATCATCATCATCAGCTAACCAATACAAAGTAAGGGCATGGCAAATAGGAAGCGGTGCAGCGTAGGCGAGGCGGAGGCGCGTCAATTTTGTATGTAATTTACGTCTGCGCAGCGCAGCTTGATTTGAAGTTTCTATACAAAAACGACGCATTGGCGACGCAACGGCGCCGCACCGCTTCCTATTTGCCATGCCCCTAAATATTGAAAGGGCAACGGACTTATAAGGAAAACCGATGTAAAACCATTATCAGCTTTTATTAATGCATAATATTTTTATAATAATACACCCAACGGTGAAAAAATAACACAAACAGGCTTCATAAGCATTATGGTAACTACTGAACAAAATTGGTGTAATTTTATATATATTATTTATATCAAGTTAAATCATAAAATTTATTATTTTCAATTTTGATATGTAATTTTACAAAACACACTAGTACATCCTTACATTGGTACTTAACCAATATATTCTGTGACTCTGCATATAAAGGGCCATTTTATCATCAATCTTTTAACTTGGTTATATGATAAAAGTAATACCAAACACAATACTGATATGAAATGTTTGACAATTAGAGATGAACTCAACATTCATATTGAATTACTAATATCTAAGTAATTTGTCATAAATAATATAATAATAGATATTTTATCCTATAATGAGTGTCCTCATTTCCGTGATTTTAATACTTTGACTAACACTTTAATTTTCAAAATATCATGTGTGTGTTGTGTTACATGTTACTACGAGTAGTTCACAATTTTTGAAATAGGGATAAAATGGGTCTGATTTATAAACTATCCACAAACTGCGATTACATAAAATGATTGGAGCGAGCATGGCCTGGTTTAATATGTAGTGGCAGTGGCGATAATTCGATGTAGTCCAATCAGATATTAGGGTCAATTGGATGTTTCGTTCACTACTGTTGGGCTAGGCTTGTACAACCAGTCACAAAGGATGTAACCATTACCAGTACCACACAGAGTTGTAACAAATGTAACTGCCTCTGAGGTGTAAGTGGTCCAGTATTTGGGTCTCAATGCTGAGGTCCTGTGTTTACTTTCTGGTAGGGCATAGCTATTGCATTTGGTCCTGCGGGCACTGGGCTGTCCTATAAGTACCTAATATTATCCATGCATATAAGTAGACATTTCATGCATGACTGCTCTAGCTAGCTAGGCTGTTCTCTGGGTAAAGACATAAAGATTGCACTAAACCTGTATCTTAACAGGCGGTTGATATCGTTGAGAATAGTTGTAGCCATCAACATTTGGTTGGTAGAATTGTTATTAGTTCAAAAACCAATGCGATCACATGAGCGGCACGTTGTACGTATCACTGTTCAAATACCGCACTAAATAAACTTCCACATTAACTTATCGCATCGTTACCAGTGACACCATTACCACTTCACGTATCCGAAATTATTATTTATTTTTCATAAATAAGCGCGTACTTACGGAATCATCTTATCTAATTCTAATGACGCCGTTTAAAGTACGCTCTATAGTAATTTTGAGTCATTCTAGTTATTGTTGTTATAATTTTAGTAAATTGCTATATAAGCTCTTCAGATTTACCGACCTTCAGTCAGAATACACAAACGACACTACGTAAGCAAAATAAATGTCAAGTGATAAGTATTTTATCCAATACGTCAGTAATTTTGATCTTTGTACAGTCCTTGTTTGTTTACTTTATCTTTGCGGAAATAGCACAAAATCTCTCATGGAAGGTCGGTTTATTTGACGTTTGCCTCTTCCAAATCACAATACTTTTTGTGTTCTCATACAAGATATAGGACGTCAAGTCATAGGTATCATTATTTGCAAGAAGTTGAACAATAAGTTATTAATTTAAAATACTGAAATACTCATTCGAATTCCAATGGGCAATCAATTGGTATTTCTTTAAATATCAAAGGTTATTTTGTGTTTTTATTGCAATCCTCACGTAAACTAGCCTCATTGTTTGTACCCAATCATTTTAAGGTCGCATCAGTTACTCTATGACTCTACATCATTTTTTATTCGTAGAATGACGCTTCCTGTTCCAACCAAAGTCATTCGATATGAGTAGTCAGTGAGACGAGAACAGGTTTCAACTGCACCTCGGCCGAACAAAAGCAACGATGATTATGGAAACCTTGGGTTGGCCAGTGAAGCATAACATTGGATTTGATAACCGAGTCAAAATGATCCGACAGATTGGAAACAGGTCGATTTGGCTGTAGAAAACTCGAGAGATGGACACAATGTTGCGAAAGGAACTACAGTTAAGTAAAGCTAAGTTAACCTTTGTACATCGTCTGTATCATTTAGACATAAATAACATTAGACCGTGTCAACTATTTGTAAGTATGTATGTACGTGACACTTTATCGAATGGCGTTGTCACAATAAAGTACTGTTTATTTACCTACTACACTAGACCAAACCAGACTATACTCTACGCACATAGTTGTCGTAACTTTACTCAAACCTGTCTGCACGTAGGTCTTCTATAGGTTATAGTTCGATGAGTGTACTCAAGAACACATCGAACTTTCTAGCTTCTAGTCGTCATTCATAATGTGCACAGCAAAAAGTGACTGTGTTTGATTCTATAGCCCATTAGCCATTAAACCTTAATCTTTGTAAAGTTTAAGCTTATTTTGGGTGAGGTCAGTCCACATTCAAGCTTTATCATCCTTGTCACCTCTACGATATCTAACCTAGACTAAGTATAGCAAAACTGTTAAAAAAAAATGTGTCCAAAATATTTGATCCTCGAATTCCTCGATGTTCTAATCCTTAATGTATTATAACTATGGAGACCGTACCCGAGGTATGGTTATTTGATATCGACAGGAAGTAAGTTTGCTCTGCATGCCCTGAGTCAGACGGGTGATGGACTAAATTATCGAGAGCTCGCAGGTCCTCCTCGCATAAATTATACGTGTGATCATATCTCGAACCCTCTCGCATGAACTTTGAAACTTTGCGAACTAACAACCACTGGAAGTACTCACACTAGATTAGTTGAGTATGTAGGTATATGTTTTAAGTACCTGCTACCTACCTACATGTAAATTTGTTATAAAAGTTTTATGAGTGGTATGGTAGGGTGCAAAACGCATTACACCCTATCATTGACGTGGCACATTACTCACGAGAAAAGCTACCTTAGGATGAAAAGCCTTTTCGCTGTCGATTTATAGGTGCTCCAGCGAGTAGGTTACAGATTATCACATATTAAGCTTATGGTGCTTACGCTTACTTTACGGGGTGTAAGGGACAGCGTACCAGAACCTGATAGGAGTTGCTCAGTCAACGAAACTGCACAACTTTTACCTGGAAAATTTTCAGGAAATAAAAATAATTTTGACTTTCCCGTACTAAATGATCATCTCGATCAGACAATTTGTAAGGAAAAGCAAAAATAAAAAATCCTGAAAGAATTTCCTGGTGAAGTTGTTCAGTTTAGTTGACTGAGCAACCCCTATCAGTTTCTCGTACGTTGTCCCTTACACTTACAACCGGTATAGTTTGCTAATTAAAAGCAGGTACCCAGTTTAAAAAAAATTGTGATACCAAACACGCGCTTGTTTGCTCTCCAGAAGCTTATAGTATATTAGGCAACGAGGGAATAAAGCAGTGTCTAACGTCACGGGCAGCATATTGAATCCTGAGCGGAATGAAGGATTCTAGGATTAATTCCCGAGCGCAGCGAGGGAATTAAATCTTTAATTCCTGAGCGAAGCGAGGGAATTATGACAAGAATCCTGAATGTAGCGAGGGATTCAAGTCTGCCCAAGGCGAAGACACATTTATTCCCGAGGAGCATACTATATTTTACACACCTACTGCACAGATTACTTAGACGGTGGCAGGCGTCTGTAAGATAATAAAGCTCAGAAATATACCTAATCATGTAATATTGATACATAAATAAATATTGAAAACATACCAGAAGCAACAGATCCGAAAGTCAATTCACACTCACTGAACTACACTTCACGTTCACAATCCACTACCTACGTATTTTTCCAAAAAACGAATTGATCGTATTTAACATATTCAACATAAATAACAAAATACGATAAAATACTAGTCACAATGTCTTCTGGAGTCAAAATATTAATTTCACTCGACAATTTACGAAATGGAAGTAATAATCAATGAGAGAAAAACTTTTGCAAAATCAAACCGCGTTTTCTTTTTTTTTAGTTTCTTTTTTTTATACAAAGCAAAGAGCACATACAGATAACTAGTCATACAGCCTTTTTACACTCGCCGGGAGGCGCAGAAGGCGAGTGTGGCAACAGTTTTAATACACACACAGCCATATTTTTTTTTTCTGAAAATTATTTTCTTAGTAGTTCACATGACATTCCAAATTCAAATCACATAATAACCCTTGGGCTATTAAGGATTTCCATACAACTTTAAATCCCTTGGGATTATTTTCTTGCTTTAAACGCAAGTTCCTTGATACATTATGTTGATATAATAATGCAGAGGTGTGTAAAGATTTTTATACACCACTGCACCTTAACGTACCTATAATATGTCAGGAAACATACCCTTAAAGCAGGACACTAATCCCAAGGGATTTAAAGTTGTACTGAATTCCTTAATGCACCAAGGGTTATTATGAGATTTGAATTTGGAATGTCAATTGAAATTCAAAGAAAATAATTTTCTGAAAAAAAAAGGTATGGCTGAGTGTGTATTAAAATGTTGCTACACTGGCCATCTGCGCCCCCCGGCGAGTGTAAAAAGGCTGTATGACTAGTTAACTGTATGTGCTCTTTGCTTTGTGTAAAAAAATAACCAAAAAAAAGAAAACGCGTTTTTTTTTTGTTAATTTACTCTTTGGTTTTTGCTAAAGTTTTTCATGATTTTGAATTTCATTCCGAAAATTTACGAGTAAAATTAATATTTTGACCCCAAAAAATATTACGATATAATACCTATTGACTATAGCTATACTATTTTGCTATAAGTCGAATATTTGAAATACGAATAAATATGATCAATTTATTGCCTTTTTGGAAAAATAAGTAGTGGATTGTGGTGTGGACTGTGAACGGATCTGTTACTTCTGGTATGTTTTCAATATTTACCCATAAATTTTACATGCTATAGTATATTTCTGAGCTCTATTATCATACATGCGTCCACCGCCGTATAAGAAATCTGCGCAGTAGGTGTATAAAGCATAGTATGCTCCTCGGGAATAAAAGTGTCTTCGCCATGGGCAGGCTTGAATCCCTCGCTACATTCAGGATTCTTGTTATAATTCCCTCGCTTCGCTCAGGAATTAAATATTTAATTCCCTCGCTACGCTCGTGAATTAATCCTAGAATCCTTCATTCCGCTCAGGATTCAATATGCTGCCCGTGACGTTAGACACTGCTTTAATCCCTCGATGCATAATATACTATAATGCATTAACTTGGGCTTTAAACCAGCTTGTAAAATCCAGGTGTGAGCTGCTTTGAGTCTAATAACTTCTTCGTAATTGAATGCTGTTAATTAGGTTTTACCACGTTTTACTTGCTTACCACTATGTCGAGGAAAACTACACCGACAGGAATATATTTTCCTGTTTTATGGTCAGTCTTATGTACTGACAACCTATTTTCGTCTAGGAAAATGCCATAACTAATAATGTAATATACGTACCTACGTACTTAACCATTTTAATAATATTTTGTGGTAGGGTACCTATTTAAATCTCTTCTCCTAAAATACTCTCTCCTAACCAAGTTCTGTTCTGACCGAGATTGCACTGCACATTCCTTTTTAAGTAGAATAAGAATAAGAATAATTTATTTCATAAAATAATGTTTACATCAATTAATTATTATTAATTACGGACTAATATAAATGTAATTACTAATTAGTTACTAACTAAAATATACAAAATAGAATAAAATATGTAAACAATAACTGATTAGCTTAAAGTAAGTACTAATGATTTATTTTAAAATCTGTAAAAATTGTATTGATACCTAAACTAAGTAAATTGATTACCTGTATCTTAGGTTTCTTACAATTAAATAATGCATTGATATTTAAGACTTGTGTACAAATTTAATTGAAAAAAATAAAATACTAATTACTGATTTACCCTAATAAATTAGTGTTAGTATTTTTATACTTAATTCTATGTGTTAGTTGACAGTAAATAATTTAGTGTAAAAGATTATGATTTAGGCAGTAAAGTAGGTATAGTTTGATTGTGTAGGTATTTATTATATAGTATTATTGTGTTTAGGTATTTGAGGAATTGAGGAGCAGCATCAGCAATAGAGTAATTTAAAGATAGCAGGAGCTATACGTAAGAACAATTTTTAACTGCTTCGTCTGTGAACTGGGCAATAAGCGTTTTCTATAATATTCCAAAATTCGATATAATAAGTATGTTTCTACATCGTAATGGGTTTGCTCTTGACTCCAATCCAGTCTAAGTCGGGGGAGACAGACACGGAGTCGACGATGAAGCGGGCTCACTGCTTGTTCACTCTAACTTTGAAGTGTAGGGGGTTGTATGCAGTTGGAAACAAAGAAGAGGGTAATAGTTATCCATTATTTCCAACATAAAATTTTAATAAAGCAGCTACGATACCGTAAAAATAAAA
This sequence comes from Scrobipalpa atriplicella, assembly GCA_029255725.1. NCBI lineage: Eukaryota > Metazoa > Arthropoda > Insecta > Lepidoptera > Gelechiidae > Scrobipalpa > Scrobipalpa atriplicella. Next base: position 11,510 of record JARACY010001277.1, on the reverse strand, counting down.
TAAACTCCATCTCGTGCGCAAGCGGTGCGGTCACTCACTGGGGTCATCTGTCAACACGCGGAACGGAAGCTCCGTGTAATGAACTGAAATGGAAAACGGCCATCCATCACGCGCTGTCGAGGTGGCGCCAGAAGTGTCCCCTGCATCTTGCATTGATCAAGCACGTATGAAGAGGATAAAGTTTTATGTGTCTAATTTATACAAATATCGAACAAATGCTTTAATCTCACCTAACCATATCTATCAATCCACTGCTTGATACAGACTGATGATGAGCTGCGCCACTGAGCCCGGTGGTGTTAGAAGTGTGTCCCACATTGGGTTTTCCTATACGTGGTCGTGATCTCCATTTCAATCATCATAAAGCATATGTTGTTAAGGTAGATAGCCCAGTGCTGAGTGCATATTGAATCCTCTCGTGGCTATTTTAACGCAGGCCTTCTTAAATTGCAAAATAAATTAATATTTTTCGAATTGCGATGTTTTTCCTACCATCCTGTGTTTTTAACCATCACTGGTCCAAGCTGAACTGATAGGCTATTTCAAACTGGATTGGAAAACGGCCATCCATCATACTGGGCTGTCAGCGCCAACGTGGCGATGGTCAGGCTGCCAGGCACCAAGTCAAGTGCATCGCATGTTCGGAGCATGTCGATAGGGAGGAGGACAATTCGGTATGATAACCTGTATCTAAGGTACCAGTTTCTTATTTTTATCTGATAGATCATCTAATTTGAAGAATATTTTCATCATAATAAAAATAAATTGTTAAGTAATTAATTAATTACGATTTTTTAAAGCATGGCAAAAACACTAGTTCCGAGCCGAAAGGTAGCAAAACTTTTTTTGTGTAAAGCAGATTCTATTCTTGCTACTTTCCGGCTCGGAATATAGTGTTTTTGCCATGCCTTTAAAAAATCATAATTAATTAATTACTTAACAATTTATTTTTATTATGATGAAAATATTCTTTAAATTAGATGATCTATCAGATAAAAATAAGAAACTGGTACCTTAGATACAGGTTATCATACCGAATTCTTTACTGTGACATGATGATAAAAATATTTATGTCAATTCCGGCTAATAATAACTGATCTATACTAGCTAATATCAGGTGGCTTGTAGGCTCGTATTTATAAAGCGATCTCAAGAGTGAGAGCAATATTAAGTTTGGATTTGACAGGTCGTTTTGTACTGAAATGACATTTCTGATACGAACTCAAACTTGCTGTCACTCTTGAGAGCTGATTATAAATACGGGGCTTATATTTAACAGAGGGAAAATTTAAGAGAGTTTCCTACTCAAAACTAGGCGAGAGCTGGTGATATCAAACAACTCTCCCAAATGAATAACTATAGTTCGAAATAATAGCAAAAAAAAGCAATGAGCACACCCCAGTCACAGATTACTTATGAGCGCGGCGGGCGCCCAGACCCCAGTGCCCTCACGCCCGCACGTCGCCATTTGACCAAAGATCTCCACGCCACGCGCAAGCATCCTGGTTCCTCGCAGCGCTCGCGCAGCAGTCGTAGCACCGATGTCACGGTCACACGCGGTTGCATCAAGCAGCCACCGCCGCACCACGCGGCCGTACGCCCCACTGCCCTGTCTGACCATTGATCTGGCCCAAGACGACCCGGTTATGACGACTGCCTTTTACACTTTTCGCGGTTGTAAGATGTGTTTCATTATGAGTTCTTCTACATTGTGTCTATGTGATTATGACCGCACATTAACATACCTAGGTATTTTTTCCTCATGTAATAGAAAAATTATGTTGTGAAATATAGTTAATTACAAATTACTATCCAAAAATGAACTCTATATTGGGCTATCTACAACAAGAATTGTTCATAACTAGTCTAGAGTTTCGGCAGAAAGTCTGCACACATTATATTACTTACCTGTATTCAAGCATTTACAGGAATTTGATTTTCATTTAAATTCCTGCCAGCTATTTCAAAAATGTGTACATAGGTACCTTATGCATTTAGGGTTACGATGACTGAGTATAGATGCAATGCGGTTGCAAGTAATTCACTGACTCAATGCAATGAGTGTGCTGGAGTTGTGTTTGTAAATATTTATGAAGAGTTTCGCAAATTAGATACAAAGTTTTCTAGATTATCCTCAATAACAAAACATGCTTTATCTACCTACTTACACATAATACAAAACACAAAAACATATTACAGAAATAGAATCAGTATTTATCAGTAAGCTCTACGAAGAGGAAATTTAAAGCAAAGAAAGAGCTAAATCAGAGGAAGCATTTGTTGAGTGTGACTGCATTTTGGTGAATATCAAGAGATTCATGCTGACGTAATTTCTAGGTAAACAACACTTGTATTTGATAGAATGTTGGGTATTCTTAGTTTAAACTTTGTTATGATTGTACAAGCAAAGTGGAAAGATTAAAAACCTCATCCTTCTTCATTTCGAGAAATCTCATAAAATCGCCCTTGATTTAACAAGGAAACCTACAGATAAAATCAAAGTCGTATTGCTGTGTAAGTTTAGCTTGCGGGCCATTTTGTTTATTTATCTGCGCGAAATGGCCGCAGCGTCGAAGTTTCCCATATTGCCGGCCTACTTCCGTATATATTTCCGCTCGGAGATATTTGCACGATAAACTTGCCGAGGAGCCGGAGAAAAATTGCGCTCAGGAGCCCTGGAGAAACTTCCCGTGGAATAAATTAAAGGGGCCAGCGAACAAGCTAAGTAAGGGTATTCTGTTAGGAGTACCTACTTCAATATACGTATCAATGAAATTCCACTGTATGAAAATATTGAGATATTCTGATTTTTCTGTGTTTCATGGGCCGGAAGCAATAAACAAGTAGAAGGTACCAACTGCTTTTCTTTCATTAACTAAACTAGAATTTGTGAAACACCAATTTTCATGGGTGGGGTTGAGGATTATTGTCTGGTCTGGGTATTATTTCAACGTACAATTCGAAACTGAAAACATTGCAGTCAGCCATGCGTCTGTTACCACTGTTGGGAGACATCAAAGCGCGTTTGTGAATGGGAAATGTAATAAATAGTATCAACGATACGTTAACTCAATAGGTTTACTGGCAAGCCGAGTGAAGCTACGTTCTGACGAAACTATGGACTATCAAATCGATTCGAATGTTATATTCATTTCTGTCTTTTTTAGCAAGGTTTTCCCTTGCATCAACTTGCCCAGCTTTGAACAACAAACAGTCTTTTCGACACTACTGTGAGAAGCATCATCATCGACATGTTGCAAGAGTATTAAATGGTCATCAAATTCAATGTGACTGCTACAGTGCACACTAGTTAATCGCGTTCAGGACGCAGATTTTCCGATAATTGGGTGTGAAACTATACAGGAAGGGGGTGTGACAAGGGGAGGCTCATATTTAGTAATTTGGTTCCATTTAGCAAATGTAGTTTTGGTGTAGAATCTACAGCTAGGGAACTCCGATCTCTAATTGCCAGTTGATTAAATTTGCACATGAAGGTTTAGCATAAATTCCGGAGTACCTACCTACGAGACACATTCGTCATTCCACCCTTACTTAAATAATGCGGAGGTAGATTAGATACTCCTTATAAGTATTCTCATGAAGCATTTTGTTTCTTTTTGCACGATCATGATGAGCAGATGATAATTGGCTATGGATAGGAATTTCCCGACGACCTGTTTCATTCTCGAAAAATGACGAAAGCGATAACCTAGAGCTAGACATCATTCTTTCGAGCGAAATTAAATAGATTGAGCGTGTTCCAGTATCGTTTGTACCCTGCATTGTTACAACCAGATGTTATATATAGCGCACTTTAACGTTAGACTATCTTATCTGCAATAAAACGAATGTAAGACCGCAATGATGTCACGAAAGACAAACTAAAGCAGGATTTGTCCGGGTTTAGGTACATCGCCACGCGTAAACAGAGCGGGAGATCTGCTCCCTATTATTTAAATCCCTTTGGACGCGAGTTCCATTATCCCTGAAGGACAGGACGAGCCCTCGAGTGGACACGATGCGGCAAATACGATGGCGATCAACAAAGAAATAGCCCTCTCAACGTGCGCTATACAAACCTTTATGTCCCTTCACACGCATGTTCCATGCAGTAGAAGGAAAGTGGACGCATTTTACTCTGAGGTTTAAAATCTCAGGGGCTGTAGAAAGGATTGACCCCGCCCTGTGTCCCATTTTAAAAAGTGGGAGCCTTCTATGACATCAAGACATAATAATTTAAATTGAATATTAATGTCATAGAAGGGGCTGCCTCTTTAAATAAAAATAAGATAATAATGTGGAATGTGAGATGATGATGAAATTAGAACAGTAAGAGTGTGAAAAACATACGAAATACATCAACCCCTATGTAATGAGTAATAGTCCTAAATATCCTAATCGACATTCATTCAATACATTAGCAAATTAGCAAAACATGACTTTGTATTTTGAGAAAGGCTTTTCAGCTTTGCGGGCCGCGAAATTGTGCCGACTAATTAATATAAATGTATCGACAGAGCCACTCGGTCTCGGTCTCGGCTGGAATCGATTTGGCGTTTTGTCACTGCTTTGAGGGTTTATTTGATGAAGCAATAATAATTAATCAGGGGAGGTGACAGCATCGGCGGAGCGCAGGGCTATCAGCTCTTCAATTTTCAATTCCTCAATTTTATATATTTTTTTTTTTTAAGCATTATGCGTAGGGATCGCTATTCTCAATGACATTACTTAACTACCTTACAAAAATAGTACAGGCATCCACTGGGTGGATTTTTCCATACTTATACACGCTTCGCAGACGGATTGTTATATTCACGGAAACATTACTGCTCATTCCTTGGTTGGTGGGATTTACCTCATGTTCGTCTTTTATTACAGGTTTCTGACGCGGCACCATACAGGACAGTTTGCGGACAGGACTTTGCCATTTGACATTCTGTATAATCGGAATCCGCGGGGCCACCGTTATCAAGAGTATGGATATGCCCGCGTTTACATTCATTCAACTTTCTTATTCAACATTCTTACGTTATACGTGAATATATTTAGAAATTATAATTTTACTCATAGGCAGTACTAAACTTTTAATTAGACATTTTTCTCACGTCTAAACGTAAGAATAAAATATTTTTTTAATCACACAAGCACTCGCAACTTCCGCATCCCCGGGCATATCCATACTTTTGATAACGGTGGCCCCGCGGATTCCGATCTATATGTATTGTGTTATCTCGCTCGAGTGCACTAATAAATACTGAATAAAAAAATATTTATTTCTCAAGAATGTATTTGTCTATTAATAATGTTTCGTTGTGACAACCCTCTTTGCAGCGGTACCCACAGAAGACACCGCCGCCGCCTGTGTTTATAACTTCCTGTCAATATAGAGCTGTAGAGATAAAAGGTACATACAATTTCTGTTTCAAAGTTATAGGAAAAGCATAATGCTCCTGTTTTAATAAACAGGAAAGAGACTTTTGTTCTGTTATTAATATTTATTACATAAGCTATAAATTTATTTATACTGCACATAGGTAGATTTGTTAAAATGAATAAATTAATTAATAAGTAGAGAAGAATATAAAGTATGAATTCCATTAGAAAATAATAAGTACTTACAAGAATAATGTATACCCGCATATCAGTTTTTTATTGCTTAGCCCTTTATGATTGTTACAAATTATATCATGAGTACTTATCAGTTCTTTATGTATGTATGTCACGTCACAAAACAGGTTAAAGCACGGTTGAATAAAACGTGCTAAAAATCTACTTCCTATATATTGACGTAGTGTTATTATTAATTTCTTGACAGCATGTAAACCGACGTCATTTCAAACAATGGCAAATGAGCGCATGTCATCTAATATAATCCTGTCCAATATCGGTGACAAACATATTTTGACAGTACCTACCTAAGCATGTTAAATTTTAACTTTCATTTAAACACTATAGACTCTATGATGTTTAAATGAAAAATATGAAAATTAAAATTTGACATGCTTAGGTTCCATCAAAATATGTTCGTCACTGATATTGGACAGGATATATTTTAATGACGTGCGCTCTTTTTCATTGTTTAAAATGACATAGACCGTAAAAATATTGAAATTGCATTTCATGTTTATAGCCATAGCCATCAAATAAATAGTTTTTTTTAAATTCGACACTTACAAAATTCAGATATTCAAGGCCTGTGAAGACAATCGTGATTCGTAGCGACAAAATTTTCATCATTAAAATCTCCTAAAAATATATCAGAATCCGTCTCTTAGACATAACCAGGCTAATAGAACACTTTATCTTCTGTTAGCCTAGTAATCGCCGTCGTCGGTTGTAAAAACTATTGGGTTAAAAATAATCTACATGAAATATATTCTTGGATAGTGTAAGTAATTTAAAGGCATTTAGAGTAGGTACGAGTACTACAAGAGAGAAAACAAAACTAGGTATATGTAGTTAAATGCACCGAATAGCAGACATACTCGAGAAGGAAAACCAAACATGCATTGTCTTCAACATGTTTCTATTCTAAAGGCACGTAATACTCATTGTGGTCGCCCCTACGGGTACCTACTCTGTGACAAGTTGCTCTACTAGAGCGTCATAAAGTGGCCCTCGGAGCTTCTTACGGCCACTCTTGTGTAGCAAACACCACCCGGGGATCGATCCTCTAAATATTTAATTCGCAGCCTTGGACGACAGAGTCCAAGTCACGTAATACTAATACGTAGTTAATCTTTGAACCGGCACTACTATTATACATTTTGTGCTGTGGGCGAACAAAAGTAAAGTCTTTGTTGGAGCGACGTGATGAGGACCAATTAGGAAGCTTAGCATGTGTGAGAGCTAGGGTTTAAGGCGGAGGTAGGGCCGCGGTGGAGCGACGGTAATTATCGTGGTGTCGACGACTCCGGGCGAGCGTTCACCCCGAGGGTCGCAGCCGCAGTCACACTCCACGCACCGGCGGCAGGCGGCAGGCGGGACGCAGCGCTCCTATCATAAATCTGGGACGAATGCACTCCGCACTCTGAGCGGACGCATTATCTTCATAATTGACCCCAATAGGTCCATGTCATTCAGTCGCTAGTGACATTTGCATGCGTCACGTGAACGGACTGTGAAACTGAAACTGGGCCTGAAATGCATCTGCACTTTGTCAAATAGCAGCGAATAGGAATGCTTTCAACCCATTCCACTTTGTACCAGTCAGACGACTGGACACTGGACACATCCATTTTGGTCTTAGCTTTTAGCAATTTGCTTCTGCAACGTTTTTACAAAGGCGACTTTTTGTTATTAAATTAGTTAAATATGGTTATAGCAATAGGTAATTATTGTCGGCATAGTGTCGCAATGTTGCGGGCGAGGCTGGCCCGGCTAATCGTGCAAGCCGACGGCTCACGGCCGACCGCCACCCACTCGCCGCTTAAACCCATATAAAGTATTCGGCGCTCCACTGTACACCAATATTCATATTTTTATACAACCCAGTGAGGCAATATGCTAATGGATATGAATGGGAATAAATAATGCTAATAGGGAAACGATCACGCATAACAAAACCACAATTCCGACTCCGATCCTCAATTCTCCAGACAAATAGCGCTCCTGGGACAGCAATAGTTCTGTAACTACTAGCCATTAAACCCGAAGCCAATAATGGTGGCATTGTTTGAACAAAGGCCAATATCTTAGATCGACTTGTCTCTCAGTGTCTAGTTACGACTTACGAGTGACGGCTTGTTTTCGGATCGGTCGGACGTCAGACGGCGAGTGCACATTATCACCGCGTTAACGCAGTCGATGATCAACAGCAGCAACACTAGCAGAGTTGGCAGCAGATACGAGCCTCATTACTGGAGGAGGTTGTGTCGAACAATGCGTCATTACATTCCCCGTTCCCGCGATCTCCACACTGTATTTATCACGCGACACTCTACTCACTCGCTAGTGAAAGCTTCCTAGTAGTCACGAAATCGAGACTATTATTTCCCGTTCATCACCTTCCGCACACCATTATGCCCTTACCACGCGACCTCTTCGACAAACACGACTTCTCAACAAACGCTATCTAATGAGATGACGCACTTCTTGTTCAACGGGAAAGCTATCAATTCGGAATGATCAACAAAAAGTTACAACCGCCGGAATGTCGGCTACTTACAGTTTATAAAAAAATCTTTATCCATTTATTATAGTCGGTATCGCAGTATCATCGTCTGTCTACCTGATAATTTAAAGAGTTCTTTGTTTCGTAGGTCGTCAACCTTGTTATCTATCTGCAGGTGGCCTATTTGTCTACTTAGAATTAGATGATACGACGTATTTTGGAGACGGGTTGATTCCAGTTACCTAGGAAGGTTTAAGTCGCACCGCTATTTCTGGGTGCATGAATGAAAGGTGCATTTCTGAATAGAAGCTGAGGCACTCATAAATGTTATTAGCTAGGCGGCCTCCAAATAGCACTTATAGCTTATAGATGAAAGCGATTGTAAAAGCAATTGGACACCCACTGCAATTAAAAGCTGCTTTTGTTCGTGTTATTACACACTCGTACTTACTACTCTGGCAAAAGCGTACTGAGAGCTATTTCGTGTATATGTGTAAATATGTATAGTATGTATGTCTGTGCAGTGTTTGTTTGGGCGGGCGCCGAGCAGGCGCGCCCGGGTGCACCCGCTTGTCTAATAACACACACGGCTGTAATAAATGAGTATATTAATCATAGTTAAACATCGCCTTGCTGCGGTATCAGTGACCCAATATTTCATTACGATTTTGGTTAAATTATAATGGCATAGACACGTACTTAAATAACATTCCCCTGTATGGGTGCATGTGTCTCCGGAGGTGGAAAGCAAAAGTATTATGTCACAATATTACCTCCTATATGGGGTTCCGCACTTTGTACACAGAGATCAATCATTATAAAAAGTAAGTGCGTTGCGGATAGAGCCCCTATCATCATTCAGGATTAGGTTATCAATTTCGGTGATATTCTTTGACTGATAGCATTTATGGCGGACCTGCCTACTGTAATCTGAGCAAACATGTTTAATCTGATTATAGACATTTTGTAGCCAAAATGAGGCGGTCGCTAGTAGTTTCAAAGAGCGGAAGGCGCGGGGCAGGAGCCAGGGCGGGCGGAGTGGTACGCAAATAGACACGTGACCCGGCCATTGACTCGGTTTATCCTAATCCGTCCCACTACTCCAGTTCAGGCTTGAAGCCGCGATACTGGCTCGGATGCATTGTACCACTCTCGGGTAAGAAGTACTCTGCTATCGACACGCCTGCCGCACACATTTGAACTTTCACATGACCTAAAACTGCAGCTGCCTTGTCCTAACATCTGCCTACTTATAAACACTCATCTAACACTCGACATGATGTTATAAACGAACCTCTCAGAAGTTCAATACGAAATTTGTGCTCGGGCCAAATTGTAACGAAACAAACTGTAAGTAAACACAAATTGAAATGGAGCATGTGGGTTTATAATATTTTCCCTAACATTCGTTACAGCTGCAGTTTTAGGTCATGTGAAAGTTCAAATGTGTGCGGCAGGCGTGTCGATAGCAGAGTACTTCTTACCCGAGAGTGGTACAATGCATCCGAGCCAGTATCGCGGCTTCAAGCCTGAACTGGAGTAGTGGGACGGATTAGGATAAACCGAGTCAATGGCCGGGTCACGTGTCTATTTGCGTACCACTCCGCCCGCCCTGGCTCCTGCCCCGCGCCTTCCGCTCTTTGAAACTACTAGCGACCGCCTCATTTTGGCTACAAAATGTCTATAATCAGATTAAACATGTTTGCTCAGATTACAGTAGGCAGGTCCGCCATAAATGCTATCAGTCAAAGAATATCACCGAAATTGATAACCTAATCCTGAATGATGATAGGGGCTCTATCCGCAACGCACTTACTTTTTATAATGATTGATCTCTGTGTACAAAGTGCGGAACCCATATAGGAGGTAATATTGTGACATAATACTTTTGCTTTCCACCTCCGGAGACACATGCACCCATACAGGGGAATGTTATTTAAGTACGTGTCTATGCCATTATAATTTAACCAAAATCGTAATGAAATATTGGGTCACTGATACCGCAGCAAGGCGATGTTTAACTATGATTAATATCTCATTTATTACAGCCGTGTGTGTTATTAGACAAGCGGGTGCACCCGGGCGCGCCTGCTCGGCGCCCGCCCAAACAAACACTGCACAGACATACATACTATACATATTTACACATATACACGAAATAGCTCTCAGTACGCTTTTGCCAGAGTAGTAAGTACGAGTGTGTAATAACACGAACAAAAGCAGCTTTTAATTGCAGTGGGTGTCCAATTGCTTTTACAATCGCTTTCATCTATAAGCTATAAGTGCTATTTGGAGGCCGCCTAGCTAATAACATTTATGAGTGCCTCAGCTTCTATTCAGAAATGCACCTTTCATTCATGCACCCAGAAATAGCGGTGCGACTTAAACCTTCCTAGGTAACTGGAATCAACCCGTCTCCAAAATACGTCGTATCATCTAATTCTAAGTAGACAAATAGGCCACCTGCAGATAGATAACAAGGTTGACGACCTACGAAACAAAGAACTCTTTAAATTATCAGGTAGACAGACGATGATACTGCGATACCGACTATAATAAATGGATAAAGATTTTTTTATAAACTGTAAGTAGCCGACATTCCGGCGGTTGTAACTTTTTGTTGATCATTCCGAATTGATAGCTTTCCCGTTGAACAAGAAGTGCGTCATCTCATTAGATAGCGTTTGTTGAGAAGTCGTGTTTGTCGAAGAGGTCGCGTGGTAAGGGCATAATGGTGTGCGGAAGGTGATGAACGGGAAATAATAGTCTCGATTTCGTGACTACTAGGAAGCTTTCACTAGCGAGTGAGTAGAGTGTCGCGTGATAAATACAGTGTGGAGATCGCGGGAACGGGGAATGTAATGACGCATTGTTCGACACAACCTCCTCCAGTAATGAGGCTCGTATCTGCTGCCAACTCTGCTAGTGTTGCTGCTGTTGATCATCGACTGCGTTAACGCGGTGATAATGTGCACTCGCCGTCTGACGTCCGACCGATCCGAAAACAAGCCGTCACTCGTAAGTCGTAACTAGACACTGAGAGACAAGTCGATCTAAGATATTGGCCTTTGTTCAAACAATGCCACCATTATTGGCTTCGGGTTTAATGGCTAGTAGTTACAGAACTATTGCTGTCCAGGAGCGCTATTTGTCTGGAGAATTGAGGATCGGAGTCGGAATTGTGGTTTTGTTATGCGTGATCGTTTCCCTATTAGCATTATTTATTCCCATTCATATCCATTAGCATATTGCCTCACTGGGTGTATAAAAATATGAATATTGGTGTACAGTGGAGCGCCGAATACTTTATATGGGTTTAAGCGGCGAGTGGGTGGCGGTCGGCCGTGAGCCGTCGGCTTGCACGATTAGCCGGGCCAGCCTCGCCCGCAACATTGCG
>JARACY010001276.1:0-62184 GCA_029255725.1 Scrobipalpa atriplicella | reverse complement strand
AAAAGTGACAACTTGATTGATTGTCAGTTTTTTTTTTTCATATGCATAGGTACTAGGCAAAGGATATTGTGACAGAAAACCGAACTTCTTTCAAAAAAATATTTTTCTGGAAAGAAAGGATGATTCGACAAAGTTACAATGAAAAGTCTCTAAAATAGTTATAATCTATAAATAAATCAATTAAAAGTTTCATGTTGAAATAGTGAGGTGTCATGGATTGCCTACTTGAAGTGGTCATTTTCTATGGGATGGGAAAGGAAGTTCTTTTGTGACAGTTTATCATATTCTTTGACTGAGTAACCCCTTTGACTTTCAGGACATCGTACATTAATTTCTGTATAGAAGCTCCGTGCATGCTTACTACGCAAAGAGGCACGTTTGTCAACTCAAGAGCGCCTCTTTAACTTCGTTGTCTCTAACGTTTGCAACGTGTCAGTGCTAAGCTAGTGCATAATATGAAAGCACATGAGAATTTTCTTCATATAATATACTGAGCAAAGACTTGCACATTCGAAGACTGCGCTGGAGAATAGGTAGGTATACCTAAAAAATAAGTAACTTCATAGTTCTTGTTCAAAAGAAATAAATTGACAACACGTCAAAGATTTTTGTTCATTTTCATCTATGGTATTTTTTCTAGCAATCAAAATGTCTTTTACATATTTTTTTTCACAAGTAAAAGTTAAATAAATATCTGGTCAAGATATTTAAACTATTTTTAAGCATTTACAGTGACGTGACTAGCATTACGCTTTTCTCAAAACCAGTAGTGGTCGGTCAAACGGGCGCCGGGCGGTTTGTTATTTCTGTCATAAGGTTATACAAGTATTTATCTGCCCGCTGTTATCCACCAGTACATTGATACAGTTTGGGAAATGCTGCTTCAAACGGTACTCGTCTTGAGCACGATTTTGCATTATTAGATTCAGTTCACACTTCGCCCCGTACTGTAAGAGTACAGGGAAGCGCGGTGCAGAGTGTCGTGTTCATTCTAGCGTGTCTGTTAGCGTTTGAAGGAGCTATGAACATTTCATAAGACTAAATATTTATGCTGCCAGTTTTTTAATTTTGAATGTAGAGAACAAAACTCTCTTTTGTAACACGGGGCTAATAAGAACTATATAAAAAAAAATGTAGACGAAGAGGTAACTTCCTACGGGCAGAAAAACACCTGCGATAATTTCAGCACCGAGTACGTATTAACCCCTATTACCCTGTATGTATAGTGTACCACTAATACCCAGTATTGCCAGACAGACCTTGCATAACGCAGGAAGGAAGGTTCAGTGCCAAACGTTACGCAGGTGAAATGAAATGAAATGAAAATGAAATGAATGAAAATGAAATGAAAATGAAATGAAAATGAAATGAAAATGAAATGAAAATGAAATGAAAATGAAATGAAAATGAAATGAAAATGAAATGAAAATGAAATGAAAATGAAATGAAAATGAAATGAAAATGAAATGAAAATGAAATGAAAATGAAATGAAAATGAAATGAAAATGAAATGAAAATGAAATGAAAATGAAATGAAAATGAAATGAAAATGAAATGAAAATGAAATGAAAATGAAATGAAAATGAAATGAAAATGAAATGAAAATGAAATGAAAATGAAATGAAAATGAAATGAAAATGAAATGAAAATGAAATGAAAATGAAATGAAAATGAAATGAAAATGAAATGAAAATGAAATGAAAATGAAATGAAAATGAAATGAAAATGAAATGAAAATGAAATGAAAATGAAATGAAAATGAAATGAAAATGAAATGAAAATGAAATGAAAATGAAATGAAAATGAAATGAAAATGAAATGAAAATGAAATGAAAATGAAATGAAAATGAAATGAAAATGAAATGAAAATGAAATGAAAATGAAATGAAAATGAAATGAAAATGAAATGAAAATGAAATGAAAATGAAATGAAAATGAAATGAAAATGAAATGAAAATGAAATGAAAATGAAATGAAAATGAAATGAAAATGAAATGAAAATGAAATGAAAATGAAATGAAAATGAAATGAAAATGAAATGAAAATGAAATGAAAATGAAATGAAAATGAAATGAAAATGAAATGAAAATGAAATGAAAATGAAATGAAAATGAAATGAAAATGAAATGAAAATGAAATGAAAATGAAATGAAAATGAAATGAAAATGAAATGAAAATGAAATGAAAATGAAATGAAAATGAAATGAAAATGAAATGAAAATGAAATGAAAATGAAATGAAAATGAAATGAAAATGAAATGAAAATGAAATGAAAATGAAATGAAAATGAAATGAAAATGAAATGAAATGAAAATAAATTTATTTGTTCCACACACAACACAATAATAAGGTATGTTGCTTTCCTACATCTTTACATTACTTACACCTAAACACGTCTAGCCGTCTAGCCTGATACCTACCAAACAAATCCTAATTAAGTCGACCTAAGTCTCTGTTTTCTTTTCATTACCTGGAATATTAATTACAAGGCATAAATTACTAAATGAGGATACCTACCCGAATATAATAATAGTCAAAATATTTAATTATACTAATTAGGTACAATTTCTAAGAATTATATTTAGAGAGTTTTGAAATATTATAGTTAGTAAATATTTAGTAGCACAGAATAGATTTTTCACAAAATAGGCGCTAGTGGTACCGATAAAACCGTACCCCAGTCTACTGTAGCACTCAAAGTACAATTTATTCATATGCCTACAAAATCTTTCGTATAATAAATGAATATAACAACCGTAGATGTTTACTAGAGGCTTTCTGATGACATGGCAAAAACAATATTGTTCTAATCGGATCTACTTCAGACAACAACGACCTTCCAAAAGTCCCAGCTGACATCACGCGAAATAAGCTTAAACATAAATCGACCGACTACTTTTAAAACAGTGTGCATACCTGCTTGTCTGGAAGTATTTTGTTTTGTTTTGTAAACACGTCCATAGATTTTTGTATAGTCCTTCTAGTTCTTCAATATAATTCAGTCGTCCCTTAGAACTACTTACATTATAAACTTCGTTGAGCATAAATCGTAATTGCTCATCTTCCATTAATAAATTTTCAAAAATATATGAAACAGATTCACTATGCTATTTCACTCTAATTCTTCTTCTTCCATTCGAGTGGGTTTGCGAGTCAAACATTCAGAGTTTTCAAGTAGCACATCGTAACGAATACTATCAAAGACAGCGACAAAGACTGCCGGCTTAACGTGCTCTTCAAAGCAATTGACAATTTGGTGATTAAGCCTGCATTCTTCTAATCAAAATGAGGTTAATCTCGCATAGTTATACCTAAATTAATAAATATCAAATTTGTGTTCCCCCGTGGGAATCGAACTCATGACCTCCGGAACGGGAGCAATGGCCTAAATTTTTTTTTGGTGAAATAAATCGTAAAGAGTTTAAAACTTGCGTAGCTTGCATAGCAAGTATCACTACTGTACCAAAAGTAAGGACCTCTTCCCTCTGCGGCTCGGCCGACTAATCTCCACCACAAATTGGAGTCATTTCCTCCAGTCGTGTAGGGTAGGAGCGTTGTTTTTTCCGATGACGACAAAGGTGGGACCTTTAGGGTAGTATTGCCAATTTCCTCCGTTGCGACGCACCTACGCGCAATATCCGCTCAACGGGATTATGCCGCGTTTATTCCACTCAGTAATCGCTTTATAATGAGCATGCCTATTTGTGATGTGTTGCCAGATTCAGGTTTTATAAACACGGTGAAAAACTGTAGGGTGAATTTAAAAAAGATCCCTTAAGAAAAAAACCGTAACTTTTCATAAATCCAGTCTGAATAAAAAAGTGGAAACTATCTGCGAGACAGTAACTAGTCACGATACATACGTCTCATGTGCCGAAAATTTGGTACTACCTACTCTTGATTGACAAATATTTTTATAGGTAAGTACTTACTATTAACAGATCAAAACTTGTAACTCGCAAGAAGGAAACTTCAATGAAATCTAAAGTTTGATCATTAAATGTAGTCTAAAATAGTTAGTTTGTGTTAGAACAATAGTCCTTTGAGAATAGTTGTTAAAGCTTCGCGGCAAGGCGAGCTAATTTCCAAGCGTTTACCTTTCCAACTACCTCCACTGCAAACAACAGTTTAACCAGCATTAAGATTAGCTGTTTGAGAACAGAATTTACCAACCGATCGCTATAAGGGGCTTCAAAAGGGCTCGCGACCGACAGCTTTACTACAATTCACGGAATTCTTACTTTCCCAACAGTCACGTGATTTAATTAGGCAAAAAAATAATAATTAAATATTGCGTGACCTTCGTTTGAACTGTACATTATGTGAACTTCAGATCTAGAGTTCATAGCTATCAGTCTCAACGTTGTAAAGCCTAAAGTCACAAGCACTGCTCGTACGTATTTTACGTGTATGGTGGTATGAATATCAAAATTATCTAAAATCCTATGGTCACTAAATTCCAAATAATTTGAAAATCTTAAGCGCTTCTTATTTGGGTCACGCGTTTTAAATTTAAAAGTTTATATAGTTAATTGATTTTTATACAGTAAAAAAAGTTATTTAATGAAAATGTACCTAAGATAGTTTAACAGATTGTGAGATGTAGGTAGTATCATACATTTATAAAATCGTATAGCTAAGGATAGATTTCTAGACTTTTACAAATATTGCAAACATTCCATTTGACCTTATTAACTCCTTACTTTTTTACTCATTTTTTTTTTTTTTTATTAAATGTACCCTGTGTTTAATATTCAAATAGCAGAGTAAGCATCGGATTCCATCTGTTACTTTTTTGTTACAAAACAATCTTACGCAACAAAACGAACCCTAACCCGAAATCGGAGAAACCACGTACATCTGCACGTAAATAACAAAAACCCAACAAAAACGTAATGCTTTCAAAATGAGTGCTACGTTCTCGAAAGCAACGCCCAATATTTTTTCCCCGAGATAACATGCAGGCAATAACACCATTTTGTTTATGTTGACGACGGTCTGGCCCTCGGGGAGCGAAAGGATCTACAAGCCCACTGGTTTACAAGAACTATCACCTTGTGATGATGCTTGGTCTGAGGGACCCTAAATCATTGACATTTACTATTTGTATTTAACTCTGATCTCAGGGTGTGAGATTCGGTATAGTGCTCTGGGATGGATTTTGGGGTGGAATGAAAGATACAGATTTACATACAAGGGTAGTTATTATACACCCAGTTTTATTGATAAGATTAGACTAGAAATATCTAAAGGCTAACATGAATCGTACCGTGACACTAATAGGTAATATTTATGGGCTAGGCTAATATGTGTTACAGATCTGACACTGGCAGACGACTAAGGATGCTTAATCAATAAGCAATAACAACTACGTGTTTCTAACCGGACGGACTGAATAAATCGGATACGAGCAATAGCAAGAAATTATAAATCAGGAAGGAAAGCTACGGCCTAAGATTGCCTTATCTAGTTATTCAGCAGTCTGGGTTTTTCGGTTTATCACTAGGCCAGGCAAGTAGAGAGATCTCCCAGGGTTTTCCCACCGGAATGACTAGCAAATGACATTTGCAAGGGACATACACAGGTCATACATCTCCATACCAGCCTGGAGACTCCAGTGGTCATACACAGGTCGTACGTCTCCACACCGACTGGATCTTCCAGCGGTCATGCGTCTCCACACCAACTGGGTACTTCAGTGGTCATACCCGGGTCACACGTCTCCACACCAACTGGATACTCCAGTGGTCATACACGGGTCATACGTCTCCACACCAGCTGGATCTTCCAGCGGCCATACGTCTCCACACCAACTGGATCTTCCAGTGGTCATACGTCTCCACACCAACTGGATCTTCCAGCGGCCATACGTCTCCACACCAACTGGATCTTCCAGTGGTCATACGTCTCCACACCAACTGGATCTTCCAGTGGTCATACACGGGTCATACGGCTCCACACCAGCTGGGTCTTCCAGCGGTCATGCGTCCCCTCACCAACTGGATCTTCCAGTGGTCATACACGGGTCACACGTCTCCAGTCAATCTAGCAATTACTAAACGTCTAAGGATCACCCAGGAATAGTTTTCAGGATGGCTAAGCCATGAAACAGGTACAGGTAATACTATTCCTAAGTTATCCCTCCGGTAAGGAAGCCCACCAAAGAAAACCCACTGACCTGGTCTTTCCTAGCTGGCAGGACTCGGCGGATCAGATGCGACACTGATTTTACTATTAAATTAATTAAACTGTTAAAAAGACAAACGTAAAAAGCAACTTAAAATATAACTGGAAATCGAACCTAGTACTAAACGGTTTACGCGCCGGGCCGCGGAGTCCTCTGCTGGAGGTGACGGAACCGAGACTGCTGGAGAACTGATCTTTTGCCCCGCGCGACACGAGCTTTTATAGGCTCTACCTACCCCCGCTCGCCCCTTACGGATTAAAACTGGTATCCATTGTGTTTTCAAGTTGCGTCAGGACCGTCATCAGGTTTCCGCCAGGGCCGGACTTGGTGTCACCTTAAATACAGCGTAGCAAGCTCGATCAGGCCGTCACACTCCCCCTCTTCGCGGCGAGATTTTTTTTTCAGGAGGGAAAAAAAAATCACCGGCGTTACTAATACCTCCCAGCTACAAAAACTAAAAGTTGCCTCAAGAAAAAGAAAAGAAAAGAAAAATAATCCTCCAGGCAGCAGGTTATTTCAAACAGTGTAAAAAATAATCCGAGCACCGGCGGAAACAAATTTTAATTACATGGCTTACCTGTTATTTCTGTTCTTTCCTTTCCTTCCCTTACTTCTATTATACAAAAGAAAAAACAACCATAACAGTAAGTTAGCTGAACCACACCTTAAAATGAAACACCTTATTTAACACACAATCTTCCGAAAATTATCCAAAACGACTAATAAACCTCTAAATTAACATCAAAACAGCACACAATAAAAGTAAAATATCAAACTTAATTACATGTTCCAAGTAGGTACTACATATATCACATCTTGTGGTCCGCGCATATATTAATTATCAAAACTATCCTGGGAATACTCGATACATTCTATACTGTAACGCGGCTTCCTTGCGCAGCGCAACTACACAGAACAGGTTTGGATCGGCCCTGCTACGCGTGTTTAATCACGCTTGCCAACCCCACGGGTTATGCCGAGCCTCACTCGCCTTGCGAATATGCTATTCTAATGCGTTAAATATCTTTTACAAAATAAATTAGCACCTTCACATTTACGTAAAATCGCTTATAAATATATCCCTTGGGGCAGGCAGAGCATTAACATTTTCATAAACTATATGTGATATAAAATTAATGAACATACTTAACAAATTTATATACATACTCTTTGGACCATTCTAGATTCTCCTTGACTACAACTACAAATGCATGTAAATAAATCTCTTTTCTAAAACAACAGTCCTTCTTACACAACTAATAATCAGTTATAATTTCCCATGTCTTCAAAACAGGCAATGAAAAACAACAAACGAAACGTACTATTATTACACTGACTAACTAATCGATTTCATTCATAAGTTATCTTATCTCTAACGGGACTCGGATTCTCAATGAACCTGCCCTTTCATTCAAGCGGGAAAGCCTTGTTATTGTATGAGCGGGCGCAATCTAACGGGAAAACTCAATCGGTTAGTTAGTGTGCAACGTTTTCATATTTATGGAAAAAAATAGAACTTAACCGGATCACTTAATTCCTATATCGTGACAATTATAACAACCATTATTTCGGTATAAATAAAATTTATATATTTAAATTTCTATTCGACAATGTACCAATAAAAATGGTTTTATTTTGTTTCTCTTATCTGGAAAGTTACCTACCTACTATAAGTAACCCTTCCGGGATTAAAAAAATAAAAAAATAAAAAAAAATACAGGACTCGGGTAAAACTACTTCGCCACTCAAAGCGTAACGTTCATAATGACATCTTATTTCAACTTGTAAATTAACAGTATTATCAATCACTGTCATTGTAATCATATTTATATGGTTATCACAGATATTTTCACAACAGTACCCAAATGGGAGATACTAATTCTACACAGGTTTAACAAGATCAAAAAAATAACTTAGGTGTTAATATAGACTGGACACCACGGTGCACCTTAAATCAGCGTGCGATTATTGATTATGTATTGCAAGCCTTATCAGTCTGGGCAAAATTCTCGCTTAGCGATATATACCTTTTTACTTGCGCTAAGTATATTATAAGTTTTCTATATGCCACTTGCCACATATATACATAACCGGTAATAATTACTTTACTAACATCAGTCTTATTAGATTACCTCGCTTATCGCTCTTACCAGCATCGAAATCACAACTTTATTAACTTCACAGGGCTACAAGTTATACAACGAGACTAGGATTAGGAACTACTGATTCTATAAGGCGCCACGCCGTCTGGGCGAATAAAAGGGGTTCAAAGTCCGCTACTGCGTGGCCGGCCAAACAGGTAACGTCGATTAGCGAGTGGGTTACCCTACCTCACATTGTAAACATTATGATTGTACCCGTAAATGAGATCATACTGGTTATCACCATTATCTTACCTAAAATTAAAGCTAAATTCTGGCAATTGCTAAACATGAATGTATGTTTGACAATATTATTGCTCTTTATAAAGGGGATCAAACCTTTATAAGTACCCGGCCACAAATAAAATCAAATAAGCTATTACATTTTAACCTTCAATTTAAAACATCCCATACCTCTTTTCCGATAGGAATTATCAAACATACTGTACAGGTTAACTAAACAACAATTACTTTAACAAATATTAAATAAACTAGTATTCATGAATTTTGACTAGGTAAATAATTTTGAAAATGAAATGTAACTACTTAGTTAAATAAACTAGTATCGAATTTTGACTAGGTAAATAATTTTGAAAATGAAATGTAACTACTTAGTTAAAAAAAAACTACCAAAATAAAATTTTGAAACAAAAAAAATAATAAAAAAAAAATATAGGAAATAACACCCTAACTCACGCCTGGTCCTGGTCCGAGAAACGCCTGAGTCTCCACTGTCTCATCCGCCTCAGGTCCCGCCTGTACCTGGCGTCCTCCAGACGCTCCCGGTGCCGGTCCTCCGGTGTCCTAGGCCGGTGTTGCGCCCGCGGCGGCGTTCGCCGGAAACCTGGGCTTCTTGGCGGCGGTGGGGTGGAGATGCCTGGAAGATGTCGTAATAATTCCGGGCTCTGCAAAAGGGGCTCCGGGATGCACACTATTACGGGGTGTGGGCAACCGGGCACCGTAAACTCATGCCTACGGTATACCGGCCGCGCCACCCACTCCTGCGCAACTGGGAACTGTCGGAACTCGCCCGGACGCTCCAGTGGTGGTCCGACTGGCACGTCCCACGGATCTTGGCGGCCTCCAACAGCCCCCGCTGGGTCCTGATATGGGGCAAAGCGCCGGTCCTGCCTCGGCTGGTGAGCCTGACCCACCGGTAACTGGGCTTGTTCGTTGTCCGGGGGTACGGCCGGGGAGTTCGGCACGGTTACCTGAAGGTTTATTGTCGGCTCCCATGCCTCATCCCGGAGCTCCTGCGACGGGAACTCGCCTGGACTCACTGGGCTCCCCACGAGCTCCTGCACCGTCTCGGGCGTCACCTCCCTACCCCCGAAATCCTCGCTGAGGCTCTGGTCCCCGTCAATGGATACTATGTCGTAACTATCATGCTCCCTATTTAAAAAAAAATTATTGTGATTACACACTTCACATATTTAACACCATTAAATTTTTCTATATTATTAATTTTTCCCATAACACTATTAGACTTACATTCCGACCGACGTATTAATTATATGAATACTTGACGCACTACCACTCACAACCTTAACACCCGGTTTTCTCGAAAACATTTAGCGGGGGTCCGCCCCGTTACCGGTATTTATACGTGGCCGATCTGCCGGGCCGGACAAGCAGGTACGCACACTAACACCCCCGCTCACCTTCTACTACGCGCGCTCCTTAATCCGTGCGCGCAACTGTTGCACTATACACTGCGTTTCTCGGTACTTGCACTGTTTTTCACTAAATCTTCTGTTCGTTGTAAATTCTTCTTACTGGCTGCAACTTGTTTACCGGGTATTGTATGGGGATTTCCGCTTAAATTTAGAGGTAGGAATAAGTATACTTAAATGGTACTTCACTTAAAAAACACAGCAATGTACACCTAAATCATGTCTGACGCAAAACTTGGTATCAAAACTTGGCCAGCTCGTTGTCATGTCTGGTAGGCCGGTGCTACAAGTATGCTACGAGGGTAGGTTCTCTTTTCTTAGGTACGCCTACACATCGCTGCATAACACCCTCCGCGCCGCCTTCGACGTTATGATTGAACTGCATTTTTAGTCATAATACTTTTTTATATCCTTTATGTGTGCCGTGAAAGTCTTTTTACCGGTCGCATCTTGTAAAACAAAAATTACCGGAGACTTCTTTTGTATAATTTTGTATGGACCAGTATACTTAGGTGCGAGTTTTGCGCAGAAATTTTTACTCGCGTTAGATAACGGGAAATCTTTCTTTAGGACCAATGTATTTACCTCAGGGATCCAATGTCTTCTATTTTTGTCGTAATAAACTTTTTGTTGAGCTGAAGC
The DNA here is from genome assembly GCA_029255725.1 of Scrobipalpa atriplicella. Classification (NCBI taxonomy): domain Eukaryota; kingdom Metazoa; phylum Arthropoda; class Insecta; order Lepidoptera; family Gelechiidae; genus Scrobipalpa; species Scrobipalpa atriplicella. The sequence goes on along the minus strand of JARACY010001276.1, from coordinate 51,541 downwards.
CGTCGCCTGGTGTGTCTTAACTAATTCATACAACTCTTGAATCTTGTTTCTCTCATTAATTTCTGGTACCGGGAATTTATTTCTATCGCATGGGTTTCTTAATTCTCTTCCAAACATTAAGAATGCCGGAGTATATTTCGTTGATTCTTGTTTTGATGTGTTGATTGCAAAATTTAATTCTGGTAAATATTCATCCCACCGTTTATGATTGTCGGCTATATAAGTCGAGATCATAGTTTCGAGCGTTCTATTAACTCGCTCGGTCGGGTTCTCATTCGGTGAGTAAGGGGCGGTTAATTTGTGTGTAATACCGTGATTCTTAAGGTAGTCGGTAAATTGCTTACTTGTAAACTGTCTACCGTTATCTGATAACAGTATCTCGGGCGCACCATACTTCATCACGATGCACTCTTTTAAGGCTTTCAAGACGGTTCTCGCGGTAGCGGTTCGTAATGGGCGAATTTCCGTCCACTTAGTAAATTTATCATGGAAAACTATTATCCAACAATAACCCTGTGAAGAACGAGGTAACGGCCCGATTAAATCCGTGGTTACTTCTTGTAAAGGCCTCTCCGCGTTCTTTGTGTACATAAGGCCCGCCTTAGCCTGTTGCGATGGCTTATGCGTTTGACAGCTGATGCACCTGTTTACATACATAGCAACGTCACGATACATTCCTGGCCAGTAGTACCTTTGAGCTATCCTACTGAGTGTTTTTGACGTACCTAGGTGGCCAGCACTGGGAACGTCGTGGTTCTCCTGTAAGACTGCTATTTTCTCCTCCGGCGGGATACACAATCTCCATTCCGCTCCCGGCTGCAATTTAGTTCCATAGGATGCGTTGATTATTTTCTTATGTAACTTACCGTCCCTAATACAGTAGTCAGGAGATTCCTTCGGTTTATCCTGAACTTCCTTTAACTTTTTGTCATACCAGTTCTCTCTAATTAGTTTTATTTCACCTACTGGATGTCGTGAGAGTCCGTCGGCGAGATAATTCTGCTTTCCGCTCCGATACTCTATATCAAAACTGTACTGCTGTAACTCCAGTGCCCATCTGGCCAGTCTACCAACTGGGTCTTTTATAGTGTTGAGCCACTTTAACGCCTGGTGATCTGTAATGACCACAAAATGATAACCTTCCAAAAACGCTCGCATTTTCCTTATCCCCCATACTACCGCCAAGCACTCCCTCTCGGTAGCTGAATATTTTATTTCCGCTGGACTTAGGGATCTGCTCGCGTACATGATGACCTTTGGCACACCATTATCTTCCTGTATTAAAACAGCACCTAGGCCCACTTCACTTGCATCAGTCTGCAAAATAAATGTTTTGTTAAAATCCGCTCTTGTTAAAACAGGGTCGGTTATCAGTATCTCTTTTATCTTTTTAAATGCTGTTTCCTGATCTTCTCCCCAAACAAATTTCACTTTCTTTTTTAACAATGCAGTTAATGGAGCCGTAATTTCTGCATAATTAGGTATAAATTTCCTATACCAAGAGGTCATTCCTATGAACCTTCGGATCTCTTTTGCTGTCGTCGGTGCTTTCAAGTCTCTGATACATTTTATCTTATTCTCGTTCATTTTAATTCCCTCTCTGTTTACCACGTGACCCAAATACTCTATTTCAGGCTTACAGAACTCGCACTTTTTCTTGTTAATTTGCAATCCGGCTTCTCTTATCCTTTCGAACACTATTCTCAGATGCGACAGGTGTGATTCGAACGTTTCTGAGCAAACTATAATATCATCTTGATACACATATGCATGTGGCTGTAATTCAGGAGTTATAACCATGTCTAATAATCGCTGAAAGGTATTTCCAGCTGTAGAGAGTCCGAATGGCATACATTTCCACTGAAATAAACCTTTATTCGGCACTGTAAAAGCTGTTATAGGTTTGCTGCTATCCTCTAATTTGACATTCCAATAACCGTTTTTGAGATCCAACTTTGAGAAATACTTTGCATTCTGTAATTTTTCTAAAGTGTCGTCTATGTGTGGTAAAGGGTAGGCATCCCTTTCAGCAATTTCGTTAATTTTCCTGAAATCAACACAAAATCTATACTCCCCATTATCCTTTTTAACCAAGACTATCGGAGAACTGTAAGGACTGGAGGACCTCTCAATTACTCCCTCCGCAAGCATTTTTTCCACATGCTCATCTATAATGCTCTGTAACTTAGGGTTTCTAGGGTAATATTTTTGTTTTATCGGTTCATTATGTTTTAATTTAATTTTATGTTTTATCCAAGTGTTTCCCTTCGGTGCCGCGTCACATTTCTCAAACTCACACTTTAAACACTCTATTAACTTACTATTTTCATCCGGTGACAGGTCCTTATTATACCGCAAATATTTTTCTGGGAATGACTCATCACTACCGGCCGGCTGATTTGCACTCTCCTCCGCCGGCGGAATGCTACCGCAACTATCGCCGCTCCCCGCCGGCGGCACGCTCGATACCAGGCCTAACGCCTGAACACACTCCGTGGTACCGGTCAAAGCTTGGTTGCTATCGTCCGACACTGTTTGCTCTTTCCGCCGTTTGTATTCCAAGACCAATTCCCAAAACTTTAGAATGCCAAATCTCTTTATAATATCCATACCAATTAATATTTGTGCGGCATTTGGTAATACGTACATTTGGTGGCGAATTTCGGTCCCTAATATATGCATCGTCAGCGGTACACTATCGGTCACATCCGTACCTTTTGTACTGTCTGCGAGCACTACTCTTCCATCCGTCTTTTTACCGGGAACTGAATTGTCCTGACATAATTCCCACACCGCTCTATTTATAAGTGATGTTGTCGATCCCGAGTCGGCTAACGCTTGAAACAATTTTCCGCAAATTAGCACATCAACAAACTCTCTATTTTCTCTATATGGTAAACCGTACACTGTACTCGTTCTGGACACCCACCTTTTGCCATTCCCGGCTTTGCAACAATTCTTGCTCAATACTCCAATTTTCCCACAACCGCTACAAAATAGTTGTTTGTGATTGCGGCATTCGTTATAAGCGTGGCCAGGCTTCCCACAGCTCCAACAACATCGGTTTCTATCATAGTTATGTATGTACCTTGGTTCCTTGACATTTTGTGGTCGGTTATTTCTCACGTCCTGGCTCCCGGGTTGAAATTTAAAATTTCCCAGTCGCATACCCGGGTTTGGGCTATTCTCAAACGGTCTTGGATTATTCTCATACGGTCTTGGACTGTTCTCAAATGATCTCGGGCTATTCTCAAACGTTCTCGGCTGACTACCTTTATATCTCTCCTCACATATTTTTTCGTACTGGCCGCAAAGCTCTATTAACTCATTTATTGATTGGAAATCCTGTCTTTTAACATATAACTTACAATTTGCATTCATGTTCTCATAAACACGTTCTACCTTCTCCTTTGACGAGAATTTCCCATATCTGCGCATCATCGTCTGTAAATCCGTCAAGTAATCCACGAATTTTTCACGGACTCTCTGTTTCCTTGCTATAATTTTTTCAAGCAAATTAGTTTCATATCCTATCGGATAATAAAATCTTTTAAAATCCTCCACAAAATCCTCCCACGTTTTCCACGAGTCACGATTATTTCTATACCACAGGTTTGTCTGTCCCTTCAGGAACTTAGTGAGTAGCGGAATCAACTTTTCCTTATGTATATCGCATGACGATACATATTCTGTCAAGCGTTCTAGGAACTCAACTGGGTCGTCTCTAGTGTCGAAGCTTATGTCCCAATTGCGCACAATACTGTACAGGCTATCTTGCCCCGGGTTATTTTCCTGCTTATTGTCTGGCATTTTCGTTTCTGGTCTTGGACTATTTACCTCAGTTTCTTCGTAAAAGGACTCCTCTAAGTCTTGTTTCGGGGAAGGTGTTGCGCTTACTTCATCTTGCTCCAAGTCAACTTCAGAATCTGAATCTATACTATTCACTGACACCAATAGTTCTTTCACTTCACTACTCTGGACTTCTGGGTTCACCACAGATAATAAATGCTGTAATAACTGTTCTTTTAATTGCTTAACTGTATAAGAACGTTTTGTAGCCGGGTTTTTTATAGGTAAATCTCTTTCCACAGACAAATCAATTAAATCTTTTTTTATTAACTTAGCTTTTCTTTCAGGTGCCGACATATGTTACTCACGGCGGGGTCTACTATTATGTAAAACTTCACTCTATTTCCAAAACCACCATATTCAGAGCTCTATTTACCTAACTTTGGGCGCCAAAATGTGATGATGCTTGGTCTGAGGGACCCTAAATCATTGACATTTACTATTTGTATTTAACTCTGATCTCAGGGTGTGAGATTCGGTATAGTGCTCTGGGATGGATTTTGGGGTGGAATGAAAGATACAGATTTACATACAAGGGTAGTTATTATACACCCAGTTTTATTGATAAGATTAGACTAGAAATATCTAAAGGCTAACATGAATCGTACCGTGACACTAATAGGTAATATTTATGGGCTAGGCTAATATGTGTTACAGATCTGACACTGGCAGACGACTAAGGATGCTTAATCAATAAGCAATAACAACTACGTGTTTCTAACCGGACGGACTGAATAAATCGGATACGAGCAATAGCAAGAAATTATAAATCAGGAAGGAAAGCTACGGCCTAAGATTGCCTTATCTAGTTATTCAGCAGTCTGGGTTTTTCGGTTTATCACTAGGCCAGGCAAGTAGAGAGATCTCCCAGGGTTTTCCCACCGGAATGACTAGCAAATGACATTTGCAAGGGACATACACAGGTCATACATCTCCATACCAGCCTGGAGACTCCAGTGGTCATACACAGGTCGTACGTCTCCACACCGACTGGATCTTCCAGCGGTCATGCGTCTCCACACCAACTGGGTACTTCAGTGGTCATACCCGGGTCACACGTCTCCACACCAACTGGATACTCCAGTGGTCATACACGGGTCATACGTCTCCACACCAGCTGGATCTTCCAGCGGCCATACGTCTCCACACCAACTGGATCTTCCAGTGGTCATACGTCTCCACACCAACTGGATCTTCCAGCGGCCATACGTCTCCACACCAACTGGATCTTCCAGTGGTCATACGTCTCCACACCAACTGGATCTTCCAGTGGTCATACACGGGTCATACGGCTCCACACCAGCTGGGTCTTCCAGCGGTCATGCGTCCCCTCACCAACTGGATCTTCCAGTGGTCATACACGGGTCACACGTCTCCAGTCAATCTAGCAATTACTAAACGTCTAAGGATCACCCAGGAATAGTTTTCAGGATGGCTAAGCCATGAAACAGGTACAGGTAATACTATTCCTAAGTTATCCCTCCGGTAAGGAAGCCCACCAAAGAAAACCCACTGACCTGGTCTTTCCTAGCTGGCAGGACTCGGCGGATCAGATGCGACACTGATTTTACTATTAAATTAATTAAACTGTTAAAAAGACAAACGTAAAAAGCAACTTAAAATATAACTGGAAATCGAACCTAGTACTAAACGGTTTACGCGCCGGGCCGCGGAGTCCTCTGCTGGAGGTGACGGAACCGAGACTGCTGGAGAACTGATCTTTTGCCCCGCGCGACACGAGCTTTTATAGGCTCTACCTACCCCCGCTCGCCCCTTACGGATTAAAACTGGTATCCATTGTGTTTTCAAGTTGCGTCAGGACCGTCATCAGGTTTCCGCCAGGGCCGGACTTGGTGTCACCTTAAATACAGCGTAGCAAGCTCGATCAGGCCGTCACAACCTATACTCGACCAATATAATCTGGCCTGCTTTACTTCCTACGCTTCAAATCGATGAAATCTATAGATTAGTTTACGTGAAGGTCAGGGTAGACTGGTTACCAATATATGTGTGAAACTCATCTATGCCCCAAGGAGTGGTATCTTCAAGCACTGGGTATGATACAATAATGATAGACTGCCCTATTCTGTATTACCTTTGGCCGGTCGTTTAATTAACTTCACTCTAGATGTATCAAATTCCATCCCTTTGAGTTGGGTAGGCTTACACAGTGAATTTGAGATAGATATAAATTATTATTTATGTTAGTATTGTGTACCTAGTAGTTTTCAACGTTATAGCAGTAAAGGGACCCGGAGTTTCAGTATAATACTATTAAAATAAATAATATTAGTTCTCCAAACCAAATTTTGGAAACGGCGGCTGGTTTCCCAGAGATCAACCATAATTCGCGAGACTTAGTTTTTATTACCCGAGTGTTTGTGCAACAAAAAGTGCACTGTCTATTCTTTAAATCTTTTATTACCAGACCAGAGGAAAATCTAAAAAACTATGTACGTGCCTATCCGACAGCATGGTTCATCTTCATTTCCGGACAGTCAGGTGATCAGCCTGCAATGTCCTAACCAAACTAAAAACAAACAACACAAATTCAGTAGTCAGATATTTTAGCGAACTCCCACCCAAACACCCAAATTAAGAAATATATATTATACTAAACTAAGGTACAAAGTGTTGTTGAGTTTATTATTCATTAGCAGTAAAACTGAAATGCTCCTGGCCTTTCCAGTTCTTTACTTATTATGAGAGGCTTTTATTGAAGTGAGACCGTGAATTTCGCAGTCATTGGTTTTTACTGACCTCATGTTTTTTTATTCATTCATTTAGTTGCATTTGACTTAGAAGCCCAACAACAAATTAACATTTATAAATAGGAACGACTTACGCAGAATTAACTGGCCTATAAACCACTCTCTATGTCTAGTTTAACAAAGTAGGTATGTTCTGTAAGTCTTTATAATCTTCCTTCTTGTTTATTCTAGAACAAAAACTTGTTTCCATCCTGTCAGTATACTCGAGCTACGAGTTTGCTACGAAAGTTCTACAAAGTAGTGTAGCGTAGCAAGTTGTAGCAACTGCACTGACAGCTACTTAAACAAAATGTTCTCGAAGCACAAAAAAGACAATCTCGCCTCACTCAAAAAGTGTCGAACTCTTATCTCTCCTACTTACCATCACAATTCAATCAGAAAAGCCTCACACTGAATAGATAGCAAAAAGTTTTGTATCGCTAACACGTTTCCTGCATTTGCGGCACGGAGGGGAAAAGTTGAAGCGTGAAAATGCGTCGACCCGAACACAGGAATTCGCCTCCGCCAAGGTCCCCACTTTGCGTGTATACTGCATAATAAGACCGAATAAATGACAATTTGAATTTCAAAAGTAGGTGGATAAGTTAGCGCGGCGTGACTTGCGCATTTCACACGGCCGGTGCCGGTCGGCGTTGACGTGATGGTGCCAGTATCCTTCAGGACGTCGACGGGGCAAAAGATCAGTTCTCCAGCAGTCTCGGTTCCGTCACCTCCAGCAGAGGACTCCGCGGCCCGGCGCGTAAACCGTTTAGTACTAGGTTCGATTTCCAGTTATATTTTAAGTTGCTTTTTACGTTTGTCTTTTTAACAGTTTAATTAATTTAATAGTAAAATCAGTGTCGCATCTGATCCGCCGAGTCCTGCCAGCTAGGAAAGACCAGGTCAGTGGGTTTTCAAACAATCGAGAAGATTAAACGTGTTCCGCTCGCAGCTAAACATTTTAGTGTGTAATGCTTTTGTTAACTACCTGTGCGATTTAAGCCCTTGTAAATAATTCAGAAGCTTTCCCCGGCTTTGGTTCTCTCACGTGTATTCAAAGGGCCTGTGGTGTCTCAGGGGCCCAACGTTTGTCCCGGACTAGGAATTCCTGGTGAATAAGACGTATTTACACAGTAAGTGTGGTGTCTAAGCATAGTCATTAATAAATCATTAGGGTGAAAAGTGCTTCGTGAAGCGGTGCCGAGACTTATCGGTGGGCAACTTAAATATTGTTCTCGTCAATTTTATTACTTCAGAAATATAGGTATTCTGCTTTCTAAATATTTTGGAAATCCTCGTAAATAATAAATAATTTATTGAATAACATAACAAGCAGATAAAATCGAATTATTGACAGCGGTAGAACAACATACAAAGAGAGACCTGAAAATTATGTTTTTAATGTAAGGGTGTGTTTATTTTTGAATAACATGCGCCTTATCTAGTAGCGGCGGATATTTTTTGCTTTTAATTTATTTCTTCTACAGTAGGCTGGAAGTAGTTAAAACAGAATAATACCAACTGCTTTTTTAGGTTATCATCGCCTTCATAAAATATTAACTCGTCATAAATGATTTCTTTGGATTAGATTGTTTGGTAGATTAGGTTCATGATAATTTGACTCAATATCAAATTAATGAAATACCTTCTTGTACTCACTCAGCCTTCATAATCGCTAACACACATGCTTCCTACAAAATTTCAACGGAAAAGGCGTGCCCAGCAGAAAAAAAGTTATTCATCGCTAAATTATATTAATGGGTAATTTAAGTGAGCTACGAAATTGAAACCCCTCATTCAATTAACATTAGCATTGCCATATTTTATCAGTTGTTTGAAATACAATAATGCTGCCAACTTTTAGCATTTTACCCATACACTCGCACCTAATATTTAAGGGCTTTGTAGAGCGTCAAAGCATTTCAGATTGGATTGTGTATTGCCGTAGTGACGTGTTTTTTCTTTATGCCCAAGAAAAGAAAAGCTGCTGCTACAGAATTGGCCTAAAATAACCTGCAATGGATAAAACACAACGCCTACGTACACGAGCTAGCTCACTAAATATATTGTCGTGTTTAGTGATGGGAATGGGACATTCATATTAAAGTCATCTGGGTATTTGTGAAATCAATTTGTGACCCACTCTACCCACTGAACTTTCATTTTGGTGGGTGGACGGCGTTCTATTGTTTTTCTTAGGTATAAAAGTAAAATATTTTATAACTATCCTCTGTAAATGATTTACAGCACAAAAGACAAATATTTCCTATTTCATTATAAGAATAACAATACGCACATTGTTTCAAATCAAAAATATTTGATTTAAGTACTCTTTTAAAATGCCATTTATCAAGACATTACATAAATATGTGCGTTTGTCCGGTATTGATTTAAGAACAGATTCGGTATCTAGAATAGTCAATTGATATTATGAATTAAAAAAAAAATTCAAAAACGCACAACTTTTTTTACCAGACATTTACAGATAAAACCCTAAAGAATCTTATTTTAAGAAAAAGCATTTTAAATTGAATAATATAAACCAAACTTTTTCTTGTTCATTGATATATTTTGATGAGTTCATGCAACTTATAAACATCACATAGTGAGTCATTTATTTTACAAAGTTGCAGAAAAAATAAAATGACAGAATGCAATTTTTAACCTTACATTACAAAACTGCGTATATCTCGGAAACTAGATGCCGACGACTGGTACCTTTTTGCGTGGAAGGTCCCATATTTGTGCGCCAAGTTACATCCAGACCTGTCCAGTGCTTAAAGCGTGATTAAGTAACAAATATCCAAACATTCAAACGTCCAAACTTTCGCATTTATAATATTAGTAGGATGAAAGAAAACGCTATTTTAATTTATTTCGATATTCAATCGTTTTTTGAACTGTCATGTCGCCGTCGCCCAACCCTAGCTCTGTTATCTCTATTACACCAGTATGTGCAAAATAAATTGTAACGTTAAACGTACCTTTTAGTGTGAATGTGAATTTGTTTGTAGGAGCGTTCCGTGCGGGTGTTGGGTTCATTAAAATATTTAAATTAGTCGCTGGGTTCGCCGATAAATATCGTCTGACCTACATTTCTTTTCAGTTCTTTATGATATGGAAATAAAATTGTTAACTTTTATAGAAAAGTGTTTCATTAAAGAAGTATCTTCATTTTAAATTTTAGAGTTGTAGCTCGATATTTTTTTCTAAAACATTGATATTTCCTCGTCAGTTGCACAATTTTTAAAGCTGTTGAACTAGTGTCAATAAAATATATATTTTTTGTAGTGTAATGGCTTTGGCCCCACATTATTTCAGTTACATCTAATAGAAATGTCATATTTATTGTAAGAGTAATATTTATTTAAAGTCAATGTTGTCGATTCTCGCATCATCATACTTAAGTATTCTAATTCATAGGTAGCGCTGTCACTTTCTTAACTCTGACATAAGAACACGCGTCAAATTAGAAATGTCAACGTAAAGTGTTTATTCTTATGTCAAAGTTAAGGAAGTGACAGCGCTACCTATTAATGAGAGTTTTTTTGCACGATACTTGTGAGTTCCTGCAGAAGGCGCTGAAACTGGCTAAAAAAAAACGTTTATTTGCACGGAAAAGTCTATTGACTATTTATATTGTTTCTTATTTTGTCAAATCAATCTTTTTACATATCCGAAAGCTGTATTTTACTTACCTGCAGTTAATTTTTCAATAAATCAGCACTAAGAATAGCCTTCTATACTATAAATTTTACACTGAAACTTTTTTGTCACATTGCGTGAAACGAAAACGTCAAAACAACGTTATACGACCTGTTAAAATGTTAGCCGCGTACAACGCCATCTATTGCGGAACTGAAATATTTTCTCCAGAACGAGCAAATTAAAAACTCCCATTAGTTGAGGAATATTGCCGCCAGCATTGAGAGCAAATAACTGATTTTGCTATAGCCAGTTTACATCCGCAACATAAATAAAATTTACAACCACAGGAATTGGATAAAGCGAAATCGTATTTTTATGTTTTATTGAGTTTCGAACGCGGCATAACTTTTTTCACAACAGCGTCAATTCGATTTTGAAAAATTTGATTTTTATATCGTTCCGCCTTGTAAAATAATGTTAAAAAAATAAACTTAGTTTTTAAGTTTTCATTTTCAATCATTTTAGGTTTAGGTACTACTATGCAACTACAGAAGCAATGGTACAAAACTTAACTGCTCTAGGAGTTAAAAAATAGAGATAAGTACCAAATAAACGTGCGTAGGTACTTGCAAAGTTTTGAGTATCCGTAAGTCTTGTTACAAAAATATACCACCTTTATATAATGATTTCAATTTTGGTCTTACAAAATGTTATTAAGAAGTGGTAACGAATATTTAATCCTTCATTTTACTGCCAAATTGTGCTCTTTAAAAGAGATTGGCGGTTAACATTACCAATTGATACATACATTAAAACAAGACAAACTATAGACTCGTATAATTTATCTTATTCAATGGAGCATTTCGCCGGTAACCTTTTGTGGTATCGAATACGGTTTAGCCGACTTTCGTCTGCGAATCAATCAGATTTGTCACTGCGCGCTGCTCACCCACGTCAACTGTCACAGTAGAATTGGTTCCTTTTTTCCATTTGATTCACCTGCTTGATTCCCCATTCTTTTCTCCGACGGCGTTAATAAAGCTTGACATTTTAGTTCTTTTTATATACTAAAATGGCAAACAAGGATTTGCTCTATCTGATGTATTATAGAGAAAAAACAAAGTGAATATTTGATTGCTGTAGATATTTGATTGTAGGCTGTAAGATATAAACCAATGTAAAAAATGTCATTTGTTTCGCAAAAATAAAGCCAATAACATTCCCAAAACACCAAACTCAACATGTATTATCTGTAATATGTATCCTATTTACATGTGGTAGTAAAAGAAACGTCAGTTCATGTAAATGCCCGTATTTACATATATTAATATTAACGCGGGCATGGCGGAGTGGTCGACAGAATACCCGGTACCAAATTCCAAGTGAAATATTCATCAGATCCCGCTACAACACATATTTAAGCCCTTACACAATATAATGACACAAAAAAATAACACTTTACTGGATAAAATTTTGTGCAATGTCCATTATTAACTACTGCAATAAAGTTACACTTTTAAAACCATTAAAATGCTTATTTTTATTTTGAAAGTGAAAATGAAAAACATTTGAAAGGATAAAAGAAAAATTATTAAATATTGTTAATAATAACGGATTTAAAAAAGATGTTTTCATGTAGTTTTCTCTTCTATGATTATTTTTCTAGTAAAAAATTACCACTTAGAAGTATAGAAGATTAAAAATGTTGAAAATGGATTTTGAACTCGAGATTTAAATCGAATACATTTTTCAGGGGGAGAGATTTACAGAATTGGGTACTTGACTGGGTAGCTTGAAAAATTCAAAACGTTTATACTTAAAACTGATGGCTAAAAATATTGTGGGTTTCATTCATCATTAAAAAAAATGCACATTTAGATGTTAATAATCGAGTTAAAAGTATATAAGTTATTGATTTGAGTAGTCAATATTTACTAAAATGTGACGTCATAACTCACTATTTTCATACAAAAAAGCGTTTTTGACATTTCATAAAAAGTTGCTGATTTGATTAGTTGGAAAGTAGCCAATTAACGCAATTTTCTGCAATGGTCATAATGGCACATTATTGTGGATTTCCTGACTTCTCGAGAAACTCAACACAACACAGATAGATGTATATAGTTTTGACGTCTATGATACCTATCATAAACCTATACGTTAATATGCGTGTAACTATTACGTTGACGTCAAAATAAAATTATAATAAATTAAGGATCCAAGATATTTGAGTTTCTTTTATCAAAGAGAAAGTGACTAAGAAAAGTATATTTTATTTAGGCCCGTATATAATAATCAGCTCTCAAGAGTGACTGCAAGTTTGAGTTCGTATCAGAAATGTCACTTTAGTACAAAACGATCTGTCAAATCCATACTTAATATAGCTATCACTCTTGAGATCGCTTTATAAATACGAGCCTAAATGCAGCTTTTAAAAATAAATAAAACCGTTTCAATCTATGTCACATAGCTCACTCCGAAAAAATATAGTTATTTTAGCAACACAGTTTTCAGCGACAGATCATATTTCATAGCTTGATTTAGCTCAGTTAAAACTGACACTGTATATCATATTTTATTCCGATCCAGCTTTAAAGCTAAAAATAAGTATTCGTAAATATTCATCTCTTAAATCGGTTATTTATTACTAACCGTTATTCGAACGATGATAATAATAAAGTTTTATGACATAAGTAACTTTAATTTTATTGTGCTCTGTAAATCCGTATAAAATAAAGTCCTTTGCCCTTTTGTGAAATACTTACGTACAAAAAAATACACTTTCACGTCAGGATGTTAAAGATGGGCAATAAAAGGGGGCTATAAAAATGATATTACCGGGTGGAGCTTGAACAAACAATTGGGCCGTTCCGCAGTGGACATAATAAACAAACGCGGAAGTTAATACATTTACCCTGAAGTCGTAAAATAACACGTAGTATAATACTGGAAGTTTGCTCACAAGCCTCAAAGGCCTTGGGGGTAGTATCCCCAGTTTTTGGCTAGTTCTGAATACGACAAACTTGAAGTCCACAAAATGTAAGCCAAGTTCATGGTGGTGGGGTATGGTGTGTGGTTTGCACAAACATTTGTGATGGCTATAAATATTTAAGGAAAATATATTATGTTTTTTTAACTTCACAGGTATAAAATTTAATTGTACCTATTCTTTAAAATATAGCCCGAGAGTATCTTAAAGTTCATCAAATGCTTTTAATTCCACCCTTTGTAAGAAGAAAGGAAAGAGGAAAATGGATTGATCCCTCTAATGAAAATGTTGAAGGAGAAAATATTATCATTTTACTTACTTACTCTTCGAAAATTTACAGAAGGTTCATCCTATGTCAAGAGGAATGGTTATCGAAATTTGCCTACACATGTGAACAGTGTGGTTTTCACGTTAAACTAGGGGTTATACCGTTTATACTGTTAACACAAGGGATTCTGACGCTGGGGTTTGTTTGAGCTTCCTGTTTGGTGTGCCGTATTAAATCTTGTTAAAATATCTCCTGACCTGATATATTACAAACTTAATGTAGCATCAGAGTTGTTCTATCTTACGACTGTAGTTTACTATATAGCCATACTTGTATGTGTAAATGTACCTACCACTGATTTGAGAAGTCACTGGGAGGCGCTATAGCCTTTTACTCTTCTGTGGTACAAATCATACGTAAATTGTATACACAATTAATATTGTTTCACACGTTTATTTTATAACAATACAACGAAATTGCGGCTCCCATCAACATCAAAGTGATATTCTGTCAGGGTCCAAAAAGCCGTCCCATAATGCGAGCCAAAATATTTGTACAAGTTAAGTGCTCATGAGTTTGCCGGTTAATAATAAATCACATAAAAACGTGGGCGTTAAAAGCGGGCCAAGTTCACTTTGCGTAATTGTGTACCTGTACATAGTTACTAAAGTATGAAAATTGTTTTATAATAATTCCATCTTACCATTATTGTAATACTTATCTTAATTGGTAACTATTTGGATTTTATCTTTTTTTCGGAACTGACTAAGTAGGTATTACTAGACACTAGACTAACGGCTAAATAAAAGGTTCAATGATCTCTTGTATAATTATATTTTTAAGTTAGTTACAAGAAAAACAAAATAACTAAGCTCAAAATGATGTCTTAAAAAAATATTTCTTTCAGATTTGTAAGAAAGAAGACAACGAGAACAATTTTAAGACAACTTTAGCATCTAAAAAAATTTGCAATGAGAAGGAACTTGGCCTGCACACCCCAGTGAGCACATAGCAAGTGACTTAATCGCCAGGGACGATAAAACAAAAGCCGCAACAGACCGCGGTGATAAAGCCTTTGAAAGTTTAAAGTGTGCTAAGTGTATCATCACAGAGGAAGTTTTCATAAATATTTTGTTAACGGCTGCGAGTCAAGAGTACAAGGCTTTTTATTTGTTAAATGTAAACTCTGTTTTTTTAACTAAAGGAAGATCTTGAAAAGGTGAATTTATAATTATTTCAAATTATAAATGAACTTCATTAGCCTATAAATCAGGGTTTGATAAATTATGATAATAATATTTATTTTATATAATTTTGCTAAAGCAATGTTGTGTTTTATTCACAGGTTTTAGTATAATATTGCACAAAACAGAAATAATTTGATAAGTTGTTTCCCACAACGTCAATTTAACTTTTTGAAATGTATGTAAAATAAATTCAAAGTTCGTAAACAAAAATAAGGTCTTTAATAAAATAAACCCATCTTCATAGTTAGTACTTTTGTGGATGTAGTTCTGAGGAGAGCGTCTCAACTCTCTTTACGGACATAGCTATTACAGAAGCACTATTATTTTCTAGACTGAAATATAAAACTTCCTGGGTGCAGTTCACGAAATAACAGCAAGCCATTGACCTATATTGTGAAACGAAACAAAACTGTCGCACTCATAAAATATGTAGCGCGTGTGCCTTGCTACGCGGATCGTAGCACGGGACTACGAGTTTCGTAGGCTTTGCGTAGCAATATCATAGATACTCCTGTGTGTTTGTTGTAGCAAAGGTAACTCGCGTAAAAGGTCACTCTGTTATTCAGTTTCTAATTATTGTACGTGGTATTCAATTCAATTATTGTACCAGTGTACCTATAATTGACTTTCACGCTGGAATTTGATATGATATGATTTGGTCTTTGATAGTGGTCGATACTGAAACCATGTCAGAGGCCTATAGCTGTGCTACTAGGCGATTTGAAAACTCTGACACCAGGGTTTATCGGGTCGTTGTTCGCCTCGAAAATCCACTCGCTAAGAAGAAGAAGACGCTGGAATGGTACTGAAATAAAATAATCAATGTAAGACTTGACAAAAGCACCTGCCACTAAACTGTTGACGCTCTGCCTACCCCGTAAGGGATAAATCTGTGACCTTATTTATGTATGCATGTAAAGTGTTAAATGAACCAGACGAAAACAAACACTCACATAAACATTACTCAACAAAAACACGGCCCAAATTGTTCATTAGCTCTGTCTACGGCATTTGATTAAAATACAAATTAAACTAACTCTCGAATCCCGAAGCATCCACTGTATCAGATGGCTGGCGTTAATAAATTACTCAACAGCGTAGGGTCAACCCACCAGTGAATGAACACCTTAAGATTTTCAACTTTAATGCATATCTTTTACATGTTCTGATGGTTTATCCCAATCCATGTTATATATTTGCAATTTGAGTTATTAATTAAGAAATTAATGTTAGGATATAGCGATATCTTGTTTTAGTCTTAAGTTATAATAAATTATCTAAAAAATGGCCTGAAAAACCAATGAATGAACACTACCCATTGAAAAATAACCACTGAAAAGAATGATTCTTAGAAAATAATATTCTCAACTGGAAAAGGAATGTATCTAGTAGTGACTAGTGACAGGTTTGTTATCTTATTCCAATAGAAAATATGGCTTGTGATTATTCACTGAGGGTGTTCATTTATTGGTGTATTGACCCCACTCAACAGAGCAGCGTATAACTTCACAAACAAATGAGCCGACCGCAATCTGCCTCACGTCTGCTGTGAGTGTGCGTGTTTGTCTCGTACGAGTATTTATGAGAATGTGTTGTGTTTCTATAGATCAGGTTTTGTTACTAAGCTATAATTGCAAAGCGCGGGTCACAGAGGGTATATAAAATGTGCACACCTTATTTCTCCGCCGTGTCCTCTTAAATTAATATGTAAAGAGTTCACCGTCAGAATTTAGCATTCTTATTTATATTTGTAAAGGTATTTGTCTCCAGTGGCAGTAGTTTCTGCTTTCGTGCATTATAATATAATTATGTACAAACAAACGCGAATACATTATGGAAGAGTTTTGCCAGTAAGTGATAAATAACCAGAGATGCAAAATAATAATATTCAATTATTCGGAATAAATTGATTACGTTGATTTGATCCAACATATTTGATTAAAAGTATTTTTATCCATTTTAACATTTCAGATATGTTCTTTTTAGTTGACACGACCATATTTTTATGATCTTGGAATTCAATAAATTCACAGCCTAAATTCTTCGATTCATAAAAGATTTCTCTATTAAACAAAAAGTATGTTTATTTTTTGTTCATTATTGTTGTAGACTTTTGTATAAGACCCATTTTACTATTAAAATAATCACAATGCTTAAAAAGTTATATTACTTATAAGACGTAATTACGTGAATAATAATAATTTACGCAAACCTATTTAATCTTAAAACTTGCGTGATCTATTGCCACAAGAATTTATTGACACGTGATCTTAAAGGTCACTCCATACGGGTCAAGGACCACACTCGTTTAAGTAAGCAAACATAAGGTCAATGAAGTTTCAGAGGCCTTTCGTGGAACTAACCAGTGTAGTTTTAATTAACGTGGTCAAGCTTTACTAGGAAACTTATATGCGTGATTTAGACATAGATTAGATAGATAGCTGTATTAAGAGGTCTTTGATGCCACATTGAAAAAAAGGCATTATGCATTACATAGATTTTTTTTAATCAGGCAGTTTGAAATGGAAGTTTTGTGAAAGAGTTAATGAAGCGGCGGGTGTTTTCTGGACGGTACTATTCAGTATTACAAATTGTTCTTTCTAACATTTTTTTATATTTTTTCTTGAAAAACCTTTAGTTTCAGGGTTGAGGCCCGATATTTCAGCCGGAATGAATCGGATGTCGGACTTTGCCCAGCAGGCTTGGCTAATGTTCGACACTATACAAAAACTGCTGGGTGATCTTAAGAATCGTATTTATAAAGCGATCTCAAGTTTGAGAGCAATATTAAGTGTGGATTTGACAGGCCGTTTTGTACTGAAATGACATTTCTGATTCAAACTCAAACTCGCTGTCACTCTTGAGAGATGATTATAAATACGGGCCTAAGACTGCCCAGCAGCCGTTGGACATTACCCGTAACATAAATAAAGGGGAAAAAATTGTCTCAAGTAATTGTGCATTATGTGTGTTAAGTTCAAAATAGACGTACCTATTATTTTATTTATATTTTATTTTATTTTTAAATATAGTCAGCGTTTAAAAAGCCTTTGTTTTAAAGTGACAACTTACGTTTAATTATAAAAAGAACATCTGCAATTAATTAGCGAAGGGTTTCAGTTAGTCTAAAGTAGAGGTCATTACTTTCGGGACCTTCATAAACTTTAATTAACGATGGAAAACGTGACTCTTTGGAGGAGGATATGTTATACTTGCTTTCCGCCCACGGTTTCACCCGTGTAAAATGAGTTTTTCCCGTGGAAATAAAGGTTTTTCCAAAATGAAAATTAGCTTTTGTCCCATTCCAGGACCCCACCTATACGTGTGGTCAATTTCATTCCGATGCAGTAGTGGTTTATTCGTGATTGAGTACCTAATTCAAACATCGGAACTTTTGCATTATAATAATAGTAAGATTATGAGGACGTTTCTTGAAACGATTTAGATAGTTAATTCATATACAATGCAGGCCTACTTTTCCAGTATAATACTGAAATTGATATACGTAGGTACAAACTGACCACCCAAAGTATCGAAAATTATACTCATGCGTTTTTCTAAAGTACATACATACATACATAAATCACGCCTTTATCCCTAAAGGGGTAGGCAAAGCGAAAAACGACCCATAGGTCGTTCCGCCACGTCTGACAAGTTTTGAGGGTTATTATAGGTGTTTATGGTAGTATATCGCTATAGTGACAGGTTGTCAGCCCATCGCCTAAATTACAATATACTGAAACCCTCGAATCCCTTAGCTGGTTTTTACAGCATGCCCGGGAGGAGATGCAGCTGGCACATTCTATGTTTTTCTATCGCTCCCAGTCCAGCATGGAAGTTAAGTTTTTCTAAAGTAGACCCCAAGAAATGACAGGGTTACTAAACTACTACGTGATATTTGATTTTATTGCAGTTCTGTAACTACTTGAGGTTAATTTTAGTTAAAAATCCAATTAACCCAGTTGCTAAAATGTTCCGTATCGAACAAACCTAGAACGTGATCTCTTCATTTGGGAAAAAATATTTTAAACAAATAATATAGGTAATATTATGGATACCCAACCTATACTACCTAAATCAGAAAACAAATTATGAGAAAGTTTACTTAAAATGGCGGAAAGATCTACATCACTTACCATCAGCATACTGTCCTGTATTACTATTATATATTTCCTTATAAAGATTGAAATAAAGTAAACATAAAACGGTTGAAAATAGGTTATTCGCCTGAACCCACCAGAAGATTTAGGCTCGTGAAATGGCTCATAAACTCTAAGGAATGCAGTGAAATTTTTAGTACTACATACCTACATTTTGTGTAATTACACGTGTAAAATGGGCTTTATTCATACATTTGCCAATTTGGCAGCAAGGCACTTAAATTATATTAATGGCCTTAAGCACGAAATTGGTCAAAAATTTAATAATTTTATTATTGGCCGAATAACATTTCGGCCATTTGCAGAATAACTGGAAATCACGATTTCAAGCAATCCAATTTTACCTCATTAATTTGCAGTGATTGTCCAATGTTCATGCAATAATCGCATTGACTTCATCAGAGAAAAGAACACGTTTTAAACATTTCAAGAACCTTTATTCTCATAATAATTAACCCGTTATTGGCTTGCAATTTTAAACAATTGTTCTGGCTGTTGGTTTTCCTAAGTAAATAAGAATACATATATACTTAGTTTAAAATTATATCCCAGGAATCTCAATCTACCTGATCGGTCTCTATGTATAAAACAAAAATATGGCAGTAACAGTCATTTGCAAATGTAATTATAATGTTGTGAAGTATTGTTTAGTGTTTTAGTGTGCTATCACTCTCAAAATTATTAACCTAGAACTCCATAGCAAGATAATATTAGGACAAACAGAGAGCCCAAAAGTACCAAACTATTAAACTTGGAGTTTGCACATAAAGTTCATGCGAGCATAATCCAAGGAGATCCCGGATCGGTTCAAGTTCAACAGTTTGCGACCAAGTTGGAGTGCTTTTGACATCTTGTGGTCTTATCGGATATGTATCACAAGTGTTTTACAGCGCTGGGCCAATTTTGATCCGGATTCATTTGAGGGAATATAAATTAATCAAATTATAAGAATACGGAAACAATTTAAGCTACTTGATTGATGTTATTAGTACAATTCCAACTTTATTGTAATTGTATTACCTATATCTTAAATTATATCCTGTTTTATTTCTTTTTATTTGGCATGAAAGAGAGGGCTACAAAAAAAAGCTTTGACTACTCAAACTGTATGCCTTCATTTGCGCGATACCTTTGAGCAGCCCCGAATGCCTCGATTGGCCTGACCGACTCTGCTCGTCAAGCCAGCTCGGCGACAGTGAAGAGACTCCATTGTCTGTCGGGAGAGCTTACAGGCTTTACGGCTTTGCCTTTCGTTTCAGAGGCAAATTCGGAGCCAAACAAACCCAAAAGGTTATAATGAGAATATATCTAATATATCTAACAAGCAAACAAAACGGCCTGTCAAATCCATACTTAATATTGCTCTCGATCTTGAGGTCGTTTTATAAATACGACCCATAAAATCGTTCCTCTGTTAAATAACAATAAAGATATCAAAGTTGCCACAACTGTTTTTGTTCTATTTATATTTTCTTCTATTTAAGTATTTTATTTACATCACATTTATTTAAGTTTATTCACAGCTGCTATACCATAGATTTATTAAATAACGAAGTTACGAAGGATGCACCACCAGTCAAAACTATTGTTCTAGACGTCTGCTCCATTGAAATCAAAATAACTGAATAGTCAGACAACCGAGTCTGATTCCTCCGAATTAACTAATTAATTAAACTACCACAGTAACGTTTCTAGAGAAATGCGTTCAATTTTGAGAACACAATTAGATAGGTTCAATAGAAATTAGGAAAATGACCATCACGTCAAAGAAGCTTAACAAAATATAATAAATAATGTTATCTAAACAACAAAACAAAGTTTTAACCTACGACTACGGTACTTGCTATCCACCAGCATCAGTATCAAGGTATCTCCATGAAATCTATGCTCATGAGTAATTAATGAGTATGGTATGTAATAGTTGTTATACCTGTGTCAAAAAATGGTTCGCGTGCCAGTCTTTATGGAAGTTCATAATTTCTTATATTGGTCAACTAGACCAGGCGTGAATCCCCCTTCATTAGGCAGTGAATAGACACGTGAAAGTTGGTTTTGGCTCGCCAACACTGAACTCGGCCTATTAAGTAATAGGCGCGCCAAATTGCTGATGGGGAAACTTTGCTCTATAACTGATGACTGCGATTTGTTAGCCTCGCAGTTTCGCTCGCAAATTGACCCCTGTAACTATATCAACCTCACTCTATTATACAAACCACAAACTGTATTGTTCAAAACGCGCGTATTTCACGTGTTCGAAGTTTCTCGGTGTTATGTATAGCTTTTTATCGTCCACGATTATATTATAAGTGTCTACTACAAAGAATAAAATGTTTGTGATGAGAACGATTCTTCATAATCTATACATAGTTATGCTGCCCCAGTATTTAAATTTGTTTTCAATATTTGGAGGCTCTTGACTTGAGTCTACGCTAAAAGTAATCAAGATCAATCAAGTCACTCAGTCACAATATTATAGCAAGCTGATAAAAGCTCAAAAACAAGCTAGACTCTGTCTGTGTTCCAATTCTATAATTTTAAGAATGAGATCAGCTTTCTATAACTGGGACATTCAATATAACTAGTTATATTATCAGGGTTGATGAAAGATTTATAAAAAAAATATTTTCTAAAAAATCCTCACACACTTGTTTACTACTAGCGTGAGGTACCTATTTAATATGACTTTATTATATCTATTAAACTTCCATGCTGGACTGGGAGAGATAGAAAAACATAGAATGTGCCAGCTGCATCTCCTCTCGGGCATGCTGTTAAAATCAGCTAAGGGATCCGAGGGTTTCAGTATTGTAATTTAGGCGATGGGCTGACAACCAGTCACTATTAGCAATATACAGATCTATATGGAATAACCCTCAAAACTTGTCAGACGTGGCGGAACGACCTTTGTTTAGGTCGTTTACGGTCTGCCTACCCCATTAGGGATAAAGGCGTGATTATTATGTATGTATGTATGTATGTTATTATATCTATCGACTTGAAATACAATCAATATTAAAGACGGGAAAGCAACATGTGGGTAACCTACTATTTCAAAATAAACTCTAGACCGCCCACTACGCCTCCAATTTAAGTTATTAGTTGAAAATAGATATGGGTAGTAATGTGCTTTGTGATATATTTATCCATTCGACAATGATTAATTAAAGTGTCGATTAGAATAATTAATACGTAAATAATTTTTTTACTAGAAGAACAATTTTTTACTAAAAGCCCAGATGGTGTAGTGGATAGGGTTGCGGCCTTCTGTGCAGGAGGTCGTGGTTCGAATCCCACCACGTACCAATGTGTTTTTCGGTTTTCGAATTTCATATGTACGTTTATTCGGCGCTTTTACGGTGAAGGAAAAACATCGTGAGGAAATCTGCACACACAAAACCTAATCTAGGATTGGGTCTGGTTTCCCTTCTGTGTGTGCAAAAATTTCGCAATCCCAAAAGATTTTGTTATTAATATTTAAATTATTATTGTTATTCATGTCATTTATTTTTGAAACAATAATTTACACACCTACATTAAACTGTGATATAATGAAGGCACTCTAATAAATTACCCTCTTATCTTCACTTTATAACAACGTTTCTGAAGAGGAGAATAAAAGCACTTGAATGATGAAAATATACATTCGAATAAGGACCCCTCTTGACATATGATAAATATGTAAATACGCTGCTTACCATAAAATCAATCTGTCTCCGAGATCTTCCATAGTGTTGTAAAATAAAATGACTGTTTTTGAATGTAAGAAATGTGATGGTAGATTTCTAAACAATACGAATTGGCAGGATTGATCCTTTAAATAAAAAAAGACGTCCTTTTTTTAAATTTTACACACAGCTTGCTTTTTGTTTCGTTTCAACATATAAGTAACTGCCCTTATAAAAAGAGCGTTTCTTTATCGAATATATAATTTTATTTTTATATTTAGATATAACTTACCTATCTACGTTATTGTATTATTTATTCTTTAAATACAGAAAATTATTTAAATAATTAAATTAAATAATTATTTAGCAGAAATCTATTGTTAAGCATGGTTTCACAAAATAAAATAATTGATTAATAAACTATATGACTATTATTTTTATTTATTTATTTATATAGAGTAATTTGCAAAGTTTGTATTCTGTCGTAGCAATAAGCTACGCGCTCTACGCCAAAAAATGTCTTATCAGTTTCTTAATTTTAATTTTATTGTTTGTTACATATTTTAAAGAAAATAAACGTACACCTTGCTTCCACATACGCATTCCTTTATGCTTCCTTCCTCCATGCTGGCGTAGAGTTAATTAACTAGTCACGTGTCTAGCTTATTGATATTCCAGGCACAAAGGAGAATAAGTAATGTTGTAGAAACTTCGAGAACCTCTGTATGAGAGTAGTAAATCATGTAGTAGTTTGGATGAACTTAAGATGCATCGAAACAAATAAATATTGTCATTTTTTTAATAACTTGCTTGTGTCACTATGTTCCGTTTAGATCAGTGCATTTCACAGAATATGTGGTTTGGAAATCGAATTACAAAAAGAGTTTTTTTTTATTTTCAATAAAATGTTGACTTGCGTACTCACAAAATACTTAGTCTTTGAAAAAATTAGGTAGTATATTATTGGATGTTACCGTACGATTTTATATTGGTTTATAATTTCAAGATCAAATCGACGAAATCGTCTTCCAGTTAGGGAAATGAACTTTCACACGCTTTTTGCCACGACTTTCTTTGATGATTTCAATGAACTTTGGCACCGCTGAGATATTTATATTGAAAGTGACTGTCTTCCTATCGCCACTTTAATGAAGGGTAGATGACTTTGAAGGAAATGTATAGGGGTCGCTGTCCGTGATATTAATTTAACCTTTCTTGTCTTGACATCAAAGAAAGGTGGAAAATTGTGACTTTACCCCGTTTATAACAAGCTCAAAAGCAGCAAACTGGAAATTCTCTTATTTTCCCATGAGAAGAAGATAATTTACCACGGTAATGTTAATGTACGTTGTTTAAGGTGAATCACTTCTGTTTTTGTAATTTTTTAATTTTAACTTTTCACTTATATTAATTTATTGAATTAAAAGGGTTTCTGGATTTTCTTGATTTATTAAAGCGAGACATTAAAATTAGCATTAGGTATCGCACCGTGCACAACCCACCGTAAAACTCGTCCCAAAAATCTCATCAGGTTATTGATTTGCTCATCCCCCTTAAATAAGAATTTATTATTTACCTCTACAGACATTATGGTTCGCTGAGTATGAAATTGATTTCGACGGGATGTGTATGTAAGGCGACGCTTCAACAGACTTCGTAATTAACATGCTATTGAAAAATATTCATAAAATCTAGATTTGAATATTATCCTTTTTAAAATCAGAATATCATTATTAGCTTGCTGGTTAAATTATGACCTTTAATTATGATTAATTTAATTTGCACAAAATATTGCTTCTGATTTACTTTTCCAAGTAATTTTATTCAAATATTTTGTAGTTAGTTTGATGAAGTAAGACTAGCTAGTTTGATTTAAGTAATACTTTGTTTTCAAAACATAATGCTGAAACTAAGTAGATAAATTCGCCTAATTATTCCAAGAACATTCACTAAATAAACATTGGACTAAGTTCTGAGTAGGCTCAACAGCAGAGCTTTGCAAAAAGTTTCTTCTAAAACCAATCACAGACTGTTAGCACATACAAATTGAAAGTCCATTGGGATTGCTGTATCAATAAGTAACGTCTTTCCCTATCAAGCCACCATATTAACAAGAGAAAGCCTAAGAGAATAGAGTCTTCGTCTGGGCTCCAATCAGAGGCAGGTAAGTATTCCTACGAGGCGTCGACTCGGCAAACTCAATTCCGCACAATCAGCAGAGAATTACAGTTGCAAATACGTTGAATTATGTGTAGCCGGCATGTTAGGTGAATAGTAATCGTCTCTGTTGCTTACAGTAGAAGCTTGGTTCGGTTGGAGTTAAGATCGGTTTAAAGCAAATAGGACTGAAGTCGATTCTAACTCAAGAGTCGAGCGCGCCTCAGATAATTTCGATCCGAACCGCGTATTTGTGGTCATAGAGTCTTATCTAACTGGATAGAAAGTTTATGTAGGTAAATAATACTTGTTAGTGAAATATTACCTACTCTAGTCTAGTAATATTTTGTAATATTTTACTTACCACCACACGACTTCTCGCTTCATTAAACACAATTTAGACAAAAATAAGTAGGATGGGCCCCTATGCCCTTGCGAAAAAAAAATCGAATGCATGATTAATAAATACGGCTTAGTACTCACAATCCAATTTAAAAAATGAAGTAAGTAGGTACTCAGGTACTTTACTTCTTTGTTCTCTACTAAAATCAAAAAGAACTATTCATTTTTTGCAGTTCTCGACAAATTGCGTTCGTCTCACTTTTCGAGGGTTTTTGTCAAACGGAGATATTCTCCGGAATAATAATGGCGTTCATCAGCCCTCGATTTCGGGTCGGGGTGTCGGCGTCACAGCCTTTATTATCGATGGCGATCGCTCCCAACAGAATTGGACCATTTATCTGAGGGGGCCCTTGATATCGTGTACAAGTTGTTATCAGGGGCCCCTTTTCTCAGCTTTTTCTTAAAACACTTTCAATTTTAATTTATCATTAAAATTCATTTTTTGTGTAGTGAATTTTCCCACAATGCAATACCAACTGTATATTTTTAATACTACATGATAAATATGAAATGCATGAGTATTTTGATAAAGTTCGATAACATTGTAAATAAATAGCTTATAAGTAATTAATTAATAGGCCAATAGGACAAATATAATTGAATTGTATTAGAAAATCTTAGTTTGCATGCTTCAAATGTAACTAAGTATCCTATTTGCAACGTCCAATAAGGACAACTAAGGTTAACAAGCCCTGTAATTAATTTATGAGACCTAATGTACACTTAGTCGCAATAAAGGATCTTTGACTTTGACTTTGAATAAAAAAATAAAAAATTAATAGTTGCCCAGTAAAAATTTTAGCAGCTAAGAGAAATTTGAGTCATTTCTCAACGCTCTATAATGTAATATTCTTGTAATTTACCTACGTTGATATTTTACCTATGCAAATTTGTCTTGGAAATATGTTTGATACGAAGTTGTGTGGGACCAAAATGGGTCATGGTAACGGGAAACTTCTCTTCATTATCGTGAACACGGAGGGCAAATTTCGTCACAATATTTGAACAGTCTTCGACGTGCCGGCATTGTGTTTATCCAACACCGTCTCTAGTTATTTAGGTTGGGATGTTTTTTCGCGCTGGAATAAGATTAAGATTTGGATATCAGGGGTTGCGCCTAATCAGCTGAATAGCCACTGCGACTGTGACTTATGAAGATTTATTGTACCTAACCCTCATTAATATCCTCCTCATCCAGTAAGACGTGGTAAGACTCTTTTGAAAAATTTCACGATTTGTTTGGGACCTAGAGTTTGGGAATCCTGAGCTATCAGCATGTGGTGGCGGTCCGTTGCCCTAGTTCTGATGTATGTCAATGCATCACATTGGCAGAGGACGTGGATAGATGTTTCTTTATCCTCTACCCTGAATAGCAACCCTTGCGAGTGGCGCAATAACAGACCAGGTTAAATTAAGTATGAGTAATAGCATAGCTGTAAAAAAATGATGATTTCAAATAGAACTTGCGAACTTATCTGCACCAGGCTGTGGCCAAGCGTGGTATGCCCCGAAGTGAATTATCTGCAGTTAGTGTGTATCAATTAGGTTACATTTAGGTAGAACAATAAAGTAACAAGAGTTCATTCAATAAGTCTTAAAAGACGGAGGACCTAGGCAAAGAAAATTCTTAAACAGTGGACCAAAGTCAAGCACAAATTTCTTAAGAATACGTGTAAAATGTAAAATAACTCTAACATTAACATTATTAGGTCTCGTTTCTTTTAGAAACTTGTGAAAATAAAAAGTAAAATCATTTAATACCTACACTTGGTATGTTTCGTTTTTTTAATCAATCCATACATGTGACTTTGTGTTAAACTTTGAGTTAGAAGTTTATTTAACAAAAGTAAACCATTGTACAAACAGCTTTCTGAATTACAGTATTCGGACAACAGTAATTAAAATGAAATTGAATTCAGAGAGATTAATAGAAACAATTAATCCAACTGGAATTTGGTAAAACCTTCGAGAATCAGCCATTTGTTGGAGGCGAAACTAATCAACCAATGAACTTGTTCCGAGAAATTCGAGTGGCTGCTGAAACCAACTGAAATAAATTGTATAGTGGATTTAAAAAACAAAACTTTGCGATAATTGAACTGCTTGTAAAAAAAGTTTATTATATAATTAATATTATGTTTAAATAAAGTGTTGCCCGATTTTACGATGCAATAGAGGTCGTAATGAAGGTAGGTCTGAATCGTAGAACCGATTTCAAGGCAGCACTGTGCAGTGTGCACTGAATGCTCATTAACAATTTATACATATCCATAAACCAATGGCCTAATATTTACTGGATTATAACCACATTTTCATGTTCCATAGAGTAAATATTATATTGAGAATTACGCAACTAGGTAGCCGGTTTTAATTAGAAATCATTTCACACAAGCATCTTGTAAATTTGTACCAGCTAGTTACTTGGTTCTTGGCTTCTTGCTTCCTCGAGTGTATTACGCTTTGAGAACTCACTTTGATCTCGTTCAAGGATATTTACTTACCAGTGGTAGTTGGATCTTTGCTTCTGTAAATTATATCTCGGGATCTCTATTTAGAATGGTCTTGTTTAAGTTTTGCCAGTTATTTAATAAGCAGTTTGCTTTGGTTTGATGAGTGTAAATTTGAATCGAAGGAATATTATTTACTTGAGAGTAAATCCATGAATTACAGATTACTTATTGAATATTTTATACTGATAGATGCAGGTTATTACTTCGTGTCTTTTGAACCTTGTTGTATGCCTAATTTAAGCCTGTATGGTCTATGGATTAGGTATGATGGAAAACTTTGGACGCATTTTTTTTTTTTTCTTAAATTTTTTTTTCAATTTAAAATCTGACCGATTTCTTTCTATTGTTACAGAATGCAACAAACAAAGTGTCAGTGCGAACTGTAAGTGCAAATGTGCGACCATGAGAGTAGGACGATATAAGGCGGTGGGTGCCCCTGTGTGATGTGAGAGACAGTATGTGCAGCGGCAGAGTGCTGGCGATGTTGGTGCTGTTGCTGGCGGCGGCCCGCGGCTGGGACTGCGTGTGCAACCCGAGGGAATGCGAGGCCTTGGAGCCGAGTGGGTGCCCGGGGCAGGGCATCGTCGTGTGGGACCCTTGCAGGTGAGTGAGACAGTATGTGCAGAGTGGTGGCGATGTTGGTGCTGTGGCTCGCGGCGGCCCGCGGCTGGGACTGCGTGTGCGACCCGAGGGAATGCGAAGCCTTGGAGCCGAGTGGGTGCCCGGGGCAGGGCATCGTCGTGTGGGACCCTTGCAGGTGAGTGAGACAGTATGTGCAGAGTGGTGGTGATGTTGGTGCTGTGGCTCGCGGCGGCCCGCGGCTGGGACTGCGTGTGCAACCCGAGGGAATGAGAAGCCTTGGAGCCGAGTGGGTGCCCGGGGCAGGGCATCGTCGTGTGGGACCCTTGCAGGTGAGTGAGACAGTATGTGCAGAGTGGTGGTGATGTTGGTGCTGTGGCTCGCGGCGGCCCGCGGCTGGGACTGCGTATGCAACCCGAGGGAATGCGAAGCCTTGGAGCCGAGTGGGTGCCCGGGGCAGAGCATCGTCGTGACCGACAGTAGGTATGTGAAGTTTGAGTGAGATATGCCTCACTATCTCTATCTCTCGCTATCGCTAGTTATTAGATAGTTTTATTATATTGTACAATACACTATTAATTTAATCATAACATACACACTTAACTTAATTCAATTACTTAATTAGTCGCTTTAGGAGACACATACAGATTTCAATACTTTGATACATAACTTCAGTCTTGACTTCAGCTACCTAAACAATACTACCAGTTTCTGTAGCCTAAGCCAAGTTTCCCTCAACATTTTTATGCAAAGTATTTTCACAAAGATACAAGAGCACTTTGAGCCGTACTTGTAGGTGAAATCTTGGTGAAATTACCATCGGCCTTTACCGAAAAAGTTCCTTACCCGACGGCAAGTGACTGATCCACTTACTTAGTAACTTGCCCGTGGACGACTAATGCAATTTACAAACTTCTATCTGAAAACTTTCTTCATTTTCTAAATATAAACAGCACAACTCACAAAACATGTAGAAGTCACCGTAAAAAAAGCAATTAAAAGTTTTCCATATCTTTTTTTCGTCTGTCCTTTGATGTGTCCGATGTGTCCTACAGACTACACAGATGACGACATTACATAAATACATACTACCACGCCAATATCCCTAATGGGCTAGGCAGAGCGTCAACGACCCAAACAAAGGTCGTTCCGCCACGTCTCACAAGTTTTGAGAGTTGATACAAAATTAAAATGAGTATGTATAGTGTGAGTAATATCTTCCATGCTGGACTGGGAGTGATAGAATAAACATAGAATGTGCCAGCTGCATCTTCTTCCGGGCATGCTCTAAAAACCAGCTAAGGAATTCAAGGGTTTTAATGTATTGCAATTTAGGCGATGGGCTAACAACCTGTCACTATAGCAATATACAAATCTATCTGAAATAACCATTTAAACTTTTCAGACGTGGATGAACAACCTTTGTTTAGGTCGTTTAGGCTCTGCCTACCCCATTAGGGATAAGGGCGTGTCTGTTCTGGTAGATCTAGATAAGTACCTACCTAATAAGATTTTTCCAAGACTATAGGCATCTTTAGAAGAGATCTTTTCATTTTGGGAAGACTTGTTGGCAATACTCATTCATATTGTACCGCAGGTGAAACCACAGCCTAGAAAGTGAGCATATAGAGAATAGCTTTCCTACAAGACGATATGTCGTGAATATTCTATGTGGCCGTGCAAGTAGTGTACTTTTGTGACTATATTTTCCATATTGCGAGGAACGTGGGACTGTATAGGTATTTTACGGTAAAACGAGTGTATACGGACTATGTGTACACAATATATTTGGTTGCCGTATATTTTTAGTCGCGTGTCGCTTTTGCGATCGATTCTGCAACACTCACTGCGGTAAACAAACCATGGAAGCAAGGGAGACTATAAAACATACATAGGTACCTATATTTGCATGTGCACTTTTATGTCTAAATCTATCTGTTTGTATAGAAATGATATTTTTTTGTTTGTATTGATTAAGAGAGTTTTAGAGAGACCGGAGGGAGGCCTTTGCCCAACAGTTGGACACTAACTGCTAAATAAAATATGATAAGATAAGATTAACTCTAAAGCTATTGAATACCAAAGTTATTAATTTTGTACTGGCCTATCCTGTTGTTTACACGTTCAGATATATGTTTTTAATTTGATATTATTTTTTCATAGCAATAACCTCTATTTACTTTAGGTAGAATATACCTCAATTAATTTTACTGTACATATTTAGGATCTAATTTAACTCGAGCTAGTCAATTCTAGAACCTTTGACCTTATAAACCGCATGTCGTGGTCAGTCGTGATTTTCAAATTGCGGACCAGCCAAAAATACAGAAATAGATCTATCTGGTGACATCTAGAGCAAAGGTCAGGCTGAAATCTATTTTCAGCATCTCGTCCAAACAATTCACTGTGTATTTATGGTGATTTTATCCCAACTATTTTCATTGTCTATTTTTTAACCCTCTCCTCAATTATAGGGATTTATTATCTATAAATAACAGATGGAAGACTTCTGTTATTTTATTGAACGACGAGCAACTTGATTTGATATCCTACTTGTATTATAATTAAAAAAACAATGATTGTCTGTCTAGCCAGTATGAGGTACGGTGACTTGGTGTGTACATGGTAGTTTACCATTATGTCTGTTTTTTCTTAATTGTAAAACATCGTACACCCTGGAAACCAAAATCACTCATTCGATTTAGATCGAATTGATGGCTTCCCAAGTATTTTTTTTTATACTTAAGTAACGTTTTTGGTTACAGATGCTGTAAAGTGTGCGCGAGGACGATGGGCGAAGACTGTGGAGGCTTCAGGGGGACGTGCGAGCCAGGACTCAAGTGTTTCGAAGGCTCGTGTTCGCCCATCACGTGAACCTCCATACTTCACCCCACCCTGTATATATTGTACATAAGAGTGTTAGAAAACAGACATATCTCAGACGACATAAATATGAGGACCAGGCGAGCATAGAGCAATCCAAGATAGCACGACTACATTGTCTTTGACAATAAATTAGGTATGGAGGCTTCATGGTGGTGGAACTGAATTTCACTAGGTGAGTTTGTACATTTTTCAGTTTTTTTTTTTACCCTCGGTCACGATTTTCTTTAAAAAAATATAAGAGGATAGGATAGGAAATATATTGGATCCGGGTAGATGAAATATTGGGACCTTGTCAAGTTTGCCACAACATCCTATTCGGCGAAATTTCTCTTAGATGATTAGGTGTATCTTTTAAATTTATATGGATTTATTTATTTAGAAAATCATGGTAATCCCTAAAAATTTTGTTCCAATAAATGATAATTACGGATATGTATTTCAACTACCTACACAAAATGTAAAGTTGTATCAGAAACCTTAGAAGAATCTAACCAAATTTATTCGAGCAACTATTTTAATTTCTCCCTAGGGCTCACTAGTTTATACTCCTATATTTGATAGTCCCTACAGAGCGTGTGTAGTTGTTCGTTGGATAATGTTTCTCAAGATAAACATGACACAAGGCGTTGAACTCCTTTCTGTTCTTGAGGGAATACAAGTCGAGTAATTTATGATTGAAGACTATTGAGTTACTCAAAGATCTTTCAAGTGGCTTTGGGAATTGAAAATTTATTTAAGATCTTGATTTTTGTTTACATTTCAGCATTGAGAGTATTTGATAATCTAATATTCATGAATCAGAAAGTAAATTTTATTCTAATAAATTAAAGGTTTAAATTAATAAATTTCATTAGTAACTGTGAAGAAGACAGACGTTAGAAATAATAGGCTATCTACGAAAGACTCCATACTAAATAATTAATTAAGTCTAGCCTACAAAATTTAATAAACAGACCTTGCTTAACTTTATGAAATCAAAATTCAATGTCTGCAAATTTTGAAAATTAAAATTATTTAGGTAAAAGTGAGAAAATAGTAAAAATTAAAAGTGTGTTAATAATAATAACCGTATAGGTAGGTAGAAAAAATATAGTATTTTATATTTGAGAATTTTGTACAGAATACCAGTGAGTAGTGAAAACTGAAAACCTTATCCTATTCGCTAGCATTTTCATTTAAATTTTATCTGCTCGGTTTGAAATCTCACCGCAGTCATTAGCGCAGAGTTCACCTTGATAAATATTTATACACAAGTTTATTGCATGGTGAATCCAGCAGTTTGCCGGGAGTTGTGCGAAAGCCTTTCATGGAACTGAATGGAGGTATAACGAGGGAAAACACAAAGCGATTTTATCACCTCTGATGCTGCCACATTAAAAGGAAATTTGCGCCGTTCCTAAAGAAGTAGTGTAAGCGTGTTGGTTACAGTTAATACACTGTTTTTACGTCTTTTACGCGCTTGGTTAGCAATGGATCGCTTTTTCGTGCAAAAACGTTAAAAATTATTTTGTGTGAGAGAAAATAGCTTTCACGCTTCATTTATTAAACAAACATACAACATACATTTTAAAAATAATTTAAATGATAATGACGTAACTACAAATCTAATACTTCAATCAAGAACTTTTTGTCTAACTCGTACCAAGTTTAAAAAAAATACAATAACGTAGATCTATCGACTAAATAATAATGAAACTAATTAATGAATTATTCTGACTGTTTTCTCTTTAATAAATAACATACTTTTCCTTTGATTTCAGGTTAATTTTATGAAGACCGTGTGAAACAAAGATGGGTAAAAATACTAATTAATGTACTATAGAACGAATATTGTAAATTAAATAAGCGTCCTTTACACATTCAGTTCAGTCCCTTTTGAACCAAATTAAATTCCTTT
The DNA here is from genome assembly GCA_029255725.1 of Scrobipalpa atriplicella. Lineage (NCBI taxonomy): Eukaryota > Metazoa > Arthropoda > Insecta > Lepidoptera > Gelechiidae > Scrobipalpa > Scrobipalpa atriplicella. Next base: position 18,534 of record JARACY010001276.1, on the reverse strand, counting down.
CAACTACGTATTGAAGTAACTCAAGTGAAAATTTTGAAAATAAAATAGATGTTCAAAATGAACGAAAGTAAAAGAAATTATTTTATAGTAGTTTGATCACACGACTACCGCTCGGCCATATCTATCTTGTGGTTGTGCGTACAGACACGCGTCCACTGTGTGCCCATTACTACCCTATGCCGATTTCACGCACACTAAGGCCCGTATTTATAATCAGCTCTCAAGAGTGACAGCGAGTTTGAGTTCGTATCAGAAACGTCATTCCAATACAAAATGACCTGTCAAATCCGCACTCAATATTGCTCTCAATCTTGAGATGGCTTTATAAATACGAGCCTAAAACAGTGTAAATGCACTTGGCATTTATACACTAACTTTAGGTATACCTACTTTCGTGAATATCTGAATGTGTTTTGGACAATACTGATTTCACAATGTGTTACGTAACATCTTAGTTCATCGGCACATGTTATTACATTATCAAGCTAAATTATTAAATTCTTTGTTATTTTATTGTTACCGAGTGATCAACGGTTTATTGTACACAAAATCTGTGACATGCCTTTTATTTGATATGTCCAATTACAATCATCATCATCAGTTATTTGCTTGTCATATTTATTCAAGTCATAGATATTCTTTTAAGTAGAATTAATTAAAGAATAAGTATTGTTTATGGTGGATGATGTCATATTTTTCTTCTTGTCATGTAGATTTCGAGTATATAGGATTGACCTGATGTAATAAAATGTGTCTATAATGAAACTATTTAAAAGATACCTATTGATAAAATTTTATTTTTGTAATCTATAGAATATCTTTGTAATGTAGAGACTTGTATTCATTTCGATGTAAAGGAATGTTTAGGAATTATTTAATTTCAGCTCGTCTTATGTAATCCTTGTAATTAATAAATCCATAGTAAACTGACATAGTTACATTATCCAGTGAATTCTTTGGAAATGTTACGAATTATATAAACTTGTATCTATCTACATTTCAGTGTGCTTCCAAGCTACATGATAGGTGTAAAATTATATTTATAAATTATGTAAGGAAAAACGCAAGAAAAATAAAGGTTCGGTTATATGTACATGACTGTAAAATGTTAGTGTTGTCGAATTACGGATGCCACCTGCTAAAAACTGTGTTTTTGATTTCTTGTAATTTTTGTCGTTCAGAATAATAAAATTAAAAAAGGACATAGTACAGATAGCTCGCATAGACTTTTGAAATCAAAGAGCTCATAGTTTTTTCAAATCAAAGTCCGGTCAGAATATTATAAAATACAAAAATGTTGTTTAGTTGCATGAGCAACCATCAGTTTTGCGTTATTTTCTATACATAAATAACGAGTACCTATAATCATTGTCATTCATCTTCCTAGCCTTTTTCCCGTATTTCACGGAGTCGGCTACCTAATCAAGGGGATCGAACGAGTGACTGTCATCTGATCTCCGCAACCCAGAAGGGAAACCAGACCCAATCCTAGATTAGGTTACACAACCTTTGAATTTCTTCGTAGGTGTGTGCAGTGCAGGTTTCCTCACGATGTTTTCCTTCACGGTAAAAGCGCCAAATAAACGTACCTACATAATGATATTCGAAAACCGAAAAACACATTGGTACGTGGTGGGATTCAAACTACAACCTTCTGTACAGGAGGCCACGGCCCTATCCACTACACCATCCGGGCTTCAAGGAGTATAATCATAGTATTAAAAAAAAACTGTTTAATTAGTTCTGTAAATATTACGGAATTAGCGTTTTTATCTTGTATAGACTATAGATAACTGTTAGTACCTATAATATGTATTGGAAAATTCTACAAAGATTTATGTAACTTTCATTTTTTCTTTACTACTTATTGAACGAACATTGATCTCCAAACCTTACAAATCATTAATTAGATTTATGACATTGCATGTATTTATAATGATAAGTTACTTCTCAGGTATTATAATTACGTGCGTATGTTACTTTGTCTAAAGAACATCTTATCTTACATTATGTTTATGAATAGGTACATCTCATCTGTGCATAATAAGATATTTTATTCATAATGTTAATTGTGTAATCGTGCCTCTAAAATTAATTTCATAATTATATTATTTACAAAGTATGTATCAATCTAAAGCAAATACGGTTGTTTAAAAAAAACCGGTTTCAAATATAATGTATAACCTGAAAAGATGTAAAATTAATGTAAGTTGTAAAAATGAAATAATTCGAGCTACTCGTTAATTGTGCACATTGAATAAAATGAGTTTAAATAATTTTATTTTTATTTCTTACCCCAAGTTCATACCCCAAGATCCCTACATAAATAATATTTTAAGTGATGAGCCGTACAAATACAATGATAATAAAGCTTTGTAACGTTATTCCTATTGACCTAGTAATAATTTCAATTTTAAATAACCTACCGAGATCTAAATATAAATACTTAACAATCCAAATATCCTATGTTACTTGTGTGCCTACTGTCAAGATCATTTCAGATAACCCCATGTTCTTCCTAATAAGGTTCAGAGCCCACAAATGTTGTTGATTCCCCGAAGATTTTCAGAAAGTCGCTTTTTATATTCATTCCGTAATACTCCCTCGGTGGAATACTTTGGAATTTCGTTGAAAAATCCCCAATCTTCAACAAGGTTAAGTAGCTGCTTAAGGATATTTTCTTTTTGCTCATTCGGCTCTTCTGTGATTTCAAGAACAGCAATAGGTAAGTTGATGTACAAATAAATAGAACGTTTTTTTTTATTAAAATGTGTGATAACATAATTGTTATTAAGATCTTCGCGCTTTGTAAATAAGTACTTTATGAACAATTATACTAAGACCGGATCAATAAAATACGATTTGATATGATAAGTAAATATTATGTTTCGTACCTCAAAATAGATACGTACGTAAAATTTAAAATACTTAATATCAATCACTTCGATTTAAGTATCAGCTTATAGTTTAAAAAATAATAAGTAGGTACGTGAGTACAGTATAAATACGTATTATATTGATTAAATATACTCAAGTAACCTCATTTTCCAGACGATAATCTTTTTGTGAGTTAAGGACTCCTACCTACATAAAAGTCTCCACTCGATAATTCTGAATGGCGCATTTTGGTAAATACTTATCAATTTCCTTTACCAGACTGTAGCTTATCGTTCCGAACGTCATGTCTTTCTTTCTTTTCTTCTTTCTTTTATTTCCGACTTTGTATTTTTCTTTCAACGATTGTCACGTTCCGTTTTGTTAACGGCTACATTTACAATTTAATGTCTCTTTTGAGATCAATGAATGAAGAATAAGGAACAATGATGACTAGATACCAAGCCGTCATAATAAACATTTCATTTCATAGAAATTATGTTGTTCAATTCTTTTTCGTTTTTGCATTAATGCATCAACTACCTGAATGGAGAATCTTCTATAAAATGATTCTGTTATAAATTTCGTATCCTAAATCCTAGCGTAACTAAACAAAGAACTTTAAGCTATATATGCTAGTCTCAACTATGCAGTGTTATATGGCAGAGATTAGGCTGCAGTTATATCGAGGTAAGTATACGTCCATTGCGTTATCTGCAAGGCTAATGGCGCTGTAAGCTTGTTTAGTGACTGTAATGGAATAATCCCGTCCCACAGCATTGAGATAGACACATTTCAAGTGAATAGTAGCGATAAGTACAAACATTAGCATGGGTATTTATGTAGGTACAGCTACTTAGAGCTCCAAAGTCGACTTTACTAACTGGTCCGGTAGCGAGGGCTGAAGGTTTGTGCAGTAGAATAATTAGGTACTTGTACGTACTATAAGTACTGTCAGTCCACCCCAGCCCTAAGTAGGTGTCCCAAACTAGGAGGAAATAGATGGCTATACAGGGTGTAAGGGACAGCTTCCCGCAAACTGATAGAGGTTTCTCAGTCAACGAAACTAAACAACTTACACCACGTATATTTTTCAGAAAATTAAAACAAAATACTTTTCCATACAAAATGACAGAAAATTTCTATGAAAAAAAGAAAAATAAAGAAAGAATTTCCAGGTGAAAGTTGTTCAGTTTCTTTGACTGAGCAACCCCTGTCAGTTTTCGGGAAGCTGTACCTTACACCCTTTATAGTATAGATAGAGTATGTTACTGTTGGCAGGCTTTGCAAGCGTGGTGCTCGATTTTAAACTTACAGGAAACTGTGCTGGCCTTTCTCTATAGATATTATATTATATCCGTTAGTCAACCCCTACTACGAGCAACACAAGTTCTCCTGATCGGCTAAATTTACCCCAACCACAGTCCTCTAGGGATCTAAGATGCAACGTTCAGTTCAGACTGATCCCAGAGGATTCCCCGGATGCGGCCTTACTTGCAGTTAGTTTTACATAGAACAAGCACATCAGAGATGCAGTAACTATTTAATCCCAAAGAGTAGGTATTAAGTTTTGTTTCGATAGTTTAGCTCTTCTTCTTCCTAGCGTGTCGATGGAACACAAGAAATTACTTAGCTCTTGACTCGCCTTGATCAGTGGAGACTGAGATACTGAAAACTTTGTACCTTGTCTTGTCTTGTCTTGTCTAGCCTGAATCATCCCACTGCTGGGCAAAGGCCTTCCTCTTCTTCTTCCATTCTTCCCTGTTTTGGGCCCTTAGTTGCCAGTCTTTTTCTTTGTACCCTAGATAAGCTTAATAAATAAATAAAATTAAGGGAATTTTGAACACATAACTGATTTCATAGAGACCTACAAATCATAAAGAATGTTAAAAAATACCGTGCTATAAAAATGTACGAACGATCTACAATAAAACGCTAGTTTTATTTACTTCCTCTATGGATCTACCTACTAGAGTACATATAATGTAAGGCGCTACGCCACGGTAACCAGGCTAATATAGAGGCAAATTTCATTTTAATGACCTCAGCGGGTTGCCCGATACTATCTCGCTCTCGATTTAGTCCAGGGTCGCACCCGGAAGTTGTGTGACGTCACACTAATGTGCGCCAAATAGCTGCAGGAAGTTTATAGTTGCAGATGGCGGTAGTGTAATAATATTATAATACGTGGTGGAGTCATATAACTTTCATTTATTCGAAATGGCTTAGCTTTTGGCTGTAGGCCAAAAGTGACAGAGACAAAGTAGATAGTAGAGCAAGCACAGCTAACCCAGGAGCCCCAAGATACTGGCTCTCCCTCACCGCAATTATTATAGAAAACAGCAAACTGCTTTGTGGTAAATCATTAATCATCCTTACCTAAGATTTTGAGCTATTCATTCAAACAGAAATTCAAAATTACTTATATCGAAATCGTGGCTTGTCTCAAAACTTTGAGAAGATTTACAAGTATTTCCAGCAGTTGACGTCTTTACGTTTAAGGACGTAGATCATGAAAAATTTTCAACCATCTTACACAAAAATCGCTAACACGTTCTCATTATAGGATACTACATTTGAGGATAACATTATGCAAAACAATAACATAACTACATTCGACTATAAATAGAACGTAATAAAAAATATGGCGCCTACATTAATTCGTAATATTCGCTTCCTGCGAGCCTATCAATCACAATTACACTACCGCGCAATCGCGCGGACAGGTTGACGGCCGACGTCAAAACATCCAATTAATTTTATGGGGTTTCACCCGTTACAACCACAAGCCACGAAGGGGACCACAATAATGGGGTTGTAAATATATTTTAATAAATTCTTCATTGTTAATTAGTGACTGTATGAATTTCTCTTTATAAAAAATCTCTGAAGGTGCGTCTTCACTGCTGCAGCTAGCATTCGCGTATAAATACGCTATATAATCTGTATTAATCTGACAGTTACCATGGTTACCAATGGGTTACCATGGTTACCATAGCTTGTGAACATGACGTCAAAGATGACTGTCAGATTAAAACAGATTATATCACGCTTTTATTTTTTTATTGTATAGCCTAAGCACAGAATATATAATAGTTAATCAATATTCCGTTGAACTTAGTCCGCGGCTGCCACGAACAGAATTTAATTTTTTTCTCTGGAGATAATGGTCAGATATGTATGATATTTTTTGTATAGAATATGTTATCTCTTTCCTACGTGCAGAAAATTGAATTGAAATTGATTTTAATAAAATCAGTCATGCCCCATTTCAAACCTGTCGTACGAGTAAATCCATCGTAAATCAGATAATAGGTATACCTACAAGTAGAGCTCGGTGGTGGGCCCAAGTCTGGCCGAAACGACAACAATAGGCGCCGACACAAAAGGTAAATACGATACAAATGGTATTGGTCGTCGCTTTGGGAAGGGACCGCATTCACGTCCGTTGCAGGTTTATTTCATTACCGTTCATAGCTACTTAGTTTGTTACTTCCATGGTTGACTGGGAGCTGTAAATTAACTTTAGAAGGGAATATTCCAGCTGTTTCTCTTCCCAGGCTTACTGCTACAGGGAAACAAATGTTTACGTTTACGTGAATTAACTGAACTATCCACTAAAGAATTAAAATCGCGCGAGTAAGAAAGTTTGCACAAGGCATAGTTTAAAAATAGGTCACCTGAAAATACCGCTTTTTTTAACCCTCCTCAGTCCTCACCCTGTTCAAAGTCCCGATAAAGCCGCGATTCCCCTTTGTCAATACCAAACTAATAGTTCCTGGAGGCCGGTCGTAATAAATTTTATTTAATCTCGTCGTATCTGCCCTATTTCTATCAGCCTTTATCCTTTCGCCTTAGAGAAATCAATTTAAAACACAATTCTTCTTCTAATTGGGTTCAACGAACATTCTGATGAACCCTAATGTCAGAGTTTAGTAAGAGACCGCTACCTATAGCTTACCGTGCCCTACGAAGCATGGAATAATCTTTTTTTTTATAGACAATCGGGTGGTTCAACCTGTCAACCTAAACAAACAAACTTGCCTGTAGAAATCGAACCCAGGACCACCGGACCGAGAACCCAATTGCTGAGACTACTAGACCACAAAACAGAGAAAGCAGTCAAATTAAATAATCGTTAATTAAATAAAGCTCAAGAGATTAAAATCAAAATCAGTATTTTACTCAATTACGCTTAAACAAATAATAATTTTAATTGAAAGCCGCAAAGAAAACGGTACCAGTAAAATTTTATATAATCCAGCAAGCTTTGAATGTCAATCTTGCTAAAAGTGGCCACTTTTGGCCATATCGACATTCAAAAGCTTTGACACTAAGTATAAATAGTGGCCTTATGCATTACAAAATTAAGAATTACTTCCGATTTTCGCAAAACGTTAAATCTTCACTAATATGTTTATATTTTAGACGCAATAAATTTATTTCTTGGGAGGGCGCTGGGGAGCTCATCGAACCAACTTACCCGTAAGATTGGCCTAAGTATATTTTCAACCTTTTAATTCACATAAAGAAAGAACTTAAATAATTTTAGTCTAACAATGGCGCTAGTTTTTATTAACTATTAATAACTTTCACTGTACAACCCTAGAATAACTTGAGACGAGACATCCCTAAACGTGACCAAGATTAGTCCCCCATACAGCGTTTTAAATTAAACGTGGGCAGGATTAGGGTATGGATTAAAGGTATATTTAAACTTAAAAGCGTGTCACTGCCTTTGTTCGTCTCTTTATTATTTTACGCTGTCCCTGTAATCTAAACACTCGAGCATTCCCAACTAACACAAGAAGGTTGCTTAGTAGCTTTATAGCGTATATAATAACAGCTATAAGCTGCAAGAGTCAGCTGCATAGTGCGCTATGGAACCCTTCTGCAGCTGCTATAACCCTAAAGGGGCCCCTTATAGACCTTATTTAATAAGTCCAGTAGAGTTGCATAACAGCGCAAATTATTTCTTTGAAGTGCTTTTTCCACTTCTTGAGCACCATAAAAAGTGAAAATTACAACTGACAGCTGAAATTGGCACTAATTGAGTGAACGAATTTAACATTCATCATTCATCTACTCACTCTGCACTGCGGCCTGCAGCAGTCTGCGGCGAAAATTGCAACTTATAGTGAAATATTTAGCTGCTAGTGTTTAAAATATAAGTAAGTATTGTATTTTATATTACTTGTATGAAGTCTTTAGATAAATATGCTTATGGCAGCGTGTAGTGCAATATTAAAATGGCGGAATAATAGTGAATAACTTATACGATCTCAGTTACGCGGCTTGTGTAGGTGAAGAACATTGGCAAATTTAATTTACTGTGAAACGTGTATGGTGTTTTATCAAAATAATTCATGGGCCCTCAATTAATTAAAGATTCTATGAAAATCTAATGAGTTTGTAAACGCGAATTCAAATATTATAACCAAATTTTGGTAAGTGTAATGCTGATTTATGTTAATTTATGGATAACTAACGATAACATGATATTTCCGATCATCCTAAGCTGTGCAGTGTGTTGAAATAAACTAAAATATAAGTACTAATCTAGTAATTGTCTCAGATAACCTACAAATGCTACCACAAAATGGCGTTGATATTGTAGCAGCCTAAGGTTCTTTGTTTCGCTACTGTAGCCCTTTAATGCAGTGTTAAGCGACAAAAATCACTGTTCAGAAGCTCCTATTGCCATTTAAGCTGCTAAATTATCTGCTCTAGAACTTCAAGTTCCATACAATGTCCAATAGAGTGAATATTATATCCTAAAGTGTTAATTTTATACAATTTAAAGCTTGCACCTGCATTGCAGCACCTACTATGAGGATAAAAACGCAAAACTAATTGCAGATGGCGCCACCAGCGAGTGTTCCAAAAGAGACCAATGAGAAGACGCAAAACTGATATTGACATTGACATTGACAGATTACTGACCAATCACAGGAACCTGACCAATACCTAATATTAAATTCATTGTAATGATAATAATTCCACCGTTCTTCATTATTAGAATACTAGACTAGATATATAATCTGTAGTTCTTCATTTTATTTAAAAGTTATTATTTCCTGCCATAAAGCACTGCAGACCCCATAGTAGTTCTATAAATAGGAATTTTACGAGCAGAAGAGCTAATAATACCTCTTATGCATAACAAACATTCTAAGACGTCAATAAGTCACAATTTTCTATCTTATGCAAATCATCGTGGCAAAACATGCCACGGAAGAACTTAAAGTACTAATAGACATACAATTATATCTACAATGCAGTCTATGGTGGTATAAAATGCCAAGTAAGACCACGATGCCACCTAAAGTGACAAAAAAGATCCTAATCTAACTATTATACAGTTCACGGTGCCATAAGGGTCGCAAAAATCCCTTAGATTTTTACTGCAGCCATCAGCGATAATTTTACCTGTTATAGAACTCGTGCCTAATTAAAACTCCCTTATGCCACCCTTATAGACATTGGAACTGTAAGAGAAGCTGCAATTTTCACTAATGTGTTAGTTGGGTTTTGCTCTCAAAAAGCTGTTCATAACAACTTGGCGCCTTTTGTTTTTGAAGTTCATTTTACTTTAGAAGGAAAACAATAATTTGATAAATCACTGCCAAATTTCAACTTACAATATAAGTCGTAACATGAGTGATTGGTTCACAAAATATTATTATAACTAGATATTGGTTCAGGTCTTTGTAGATTGAACCTATTATGTGTGAATATTTAATTTAGTCAAACCCTATGAATGAATATCAAAACTAGCTTGTTGGCATGGAATGGAATCCAACTCTCTAGGACCAGCGAACCAGCCCTTGGGCATGATCTCTGCAGATTGGTCCTCCCAAGAAGGGGGGCCTTTCCCACATTCCCACGTGTATCTCAGTCGAGATAATGCAATTTCAATCGTGAAAAACTCGCGAACCAACTGTCGTGCCGAAGAGTCGAGACGAAGACGAAACAGTAGTGGTCAGGTCAACACAGAACCAATGCGTTTCGTAACCATATTACGAAACTTTTTCGTGACTGCCTCTGTGGTCTAGTGGTCTAAGCTGTGGGCTTACGATCCGGAGGTCCTGGGTTCGATTCCCAGGGGGGGAACACAAAGTTGATATTTGTCAATTTATTACTTTGTGAGGTTTTCCCCAGTTTGGATAGGACATTGCAGGCTGAATCACCTGATTGTCCGAAAAGAAAAAAGATTCCGTGCTTCGGAGGGCACGTTAAGCCGTCGGTCCCGGTCGCTGTCTTTGATAGTGGTCGATACTGAAATCATGTCAGAGGCCAATAGCTGTGCTACTAGGCGGTTTGAAAACTCTGACACCAGGGTTTATCGGGTCGTTGTTCGACTCGAAAATCCACTCGCTAAGAAGAAGAAGAAGAAGAATGCGTTTCGTGTTCTTCGACATTCATCAGAAAAGCCATAGAGCCTTTCACGCTATCAACAATAGCATTTCATACAAAAACAAATTTTTATAACACTCTAATTCTGTAAAACGTAGTTCATTGGCATTCTTTGCTTACAAAACAACACTAATATGAAACTACTGAATGAGTTTACAATATTTAAGTACTACGCATTCGACACAGAAGTCAGACTCGCCCAGCAGAGCCGACGAACTCACGGTGAATAAGTAAAGCATTCCACGCCCAGGTCGCTGACACCCAACAATTTAATTATTCGCAAATATGTAGCCTTCAGGGAGCAAACGTTTGTGCCAGTGTACACATACATATAAAGCTGCAGGGAAAGTTGAGAAACAACTTGAATGAAAAACACACTAATAGAAATTCCATTAAAGTCATACTTACTGAGACTGAATATAAAACAAACAATACCATGTAGTTGAAATTAAATCATGCACCTAGTCTGTTTATTTTTCTGATTTTTACATTCACCTTTTCATTAACTGATTGACTAGACATGGAGTAATATAATGATACTACATAGGTACATTAGAGTAACCTGTAAACTCTACAAACTATGTTAGGACAAATTATGTTATAACGGTCATAGTTATTTTCTCTTGAATAAACAGGTACCTAAACATCGTGATTGGTAGGAAGGCAGTTACCTAATAAACATTATGTAATATACTAACGCTCACGAATAAATTTATCCTTTGCAAATTCTAACGAAAATACCACATACAACAATCACTAAGTAACGTGTAACAATCATGTTATACCTACGTATTATTTTACCATAGTATAATATACACAAATACAACATAGTCATATTATATTAGTCATCAAAGCTCGTAATTATCGTAATAGTTCACAAGTTCTAAATCTTACTGCCCTCAACTCGGGGACGCTAGAGCACACGTCACGTGACCTCGCGCATGACGTATCGTTGCGGGCGGGGTGAGGCAACTAGATCGGGTGAGGGGCAGAGAGTGGCCATTCTGTACGTAGTGCTATATTAATTCTGTGACCAAAGCTTAGATCAAATATATTTGATCTAAGAACCAAAGACTACCTGTATATCCGTCAAGGAAAATGAACAAAGACACGACAAGGATAATTTGAAATGAAGGCATAGTACCTACCTAAACACATCATATCGAGTTACCAATCCTACACCAAATGCAACTTTCTAATCAGTACCAAACCAACCACTATTCCTGTAACTTCGCTTATCGTACGTTATTCTACGTACACGTAGAATTGCTTAGGTAATAGCCCGATTAATGAGGAAGTTTGTTGTATGGAGACATCCGACAAATTCCTCAGTCTTTGAAACTTAGCAGGTGATAAATTTAGGTAATACAGATTACAGATGTAACATAAGCCAATACTTTTTATGACCCTACATTAGGTATTTTTACCTAAACGTGAAAAACGCTTATTACTCTCTGTGAATAAATCCTCAGGCTAAAATAATTTCTTTATATGTATGTTTGTATTAGTAGAAATAGGTATGTTAAGGAATCCAAAATAATTTCTATTTGAGAGATAGTCTAAATATAAGTTTTAACATTTTGCTCTATAAGTCGTACTGAAAAATTGCTCCGCTAATTATTATTCTTTAATATAGTTTTATTTACTAAAATAAATAGCTTTGTTTGATAATCCAATAGATTTTCCTTTTTGAACTTATCAATTTTATTTTTGCTCAATAACGTAATGTGAAAAATTACTCAGCTTAATTTTATACTTTTATTAGTTAAGAATCAATATATTCTAATAGATTTTCCAATAATCCAAAGGAATTTCGGCCTTTTACAAACGTTTTTAAAACCTTAACAATACGGACAATCGCGGGTGTGAAGAGGGGTGCGGTGGCGGCGGACGGCGCGAGCGACACGGCTCGGCGGCGGGTGGACCGGCAGTTTATTTACCTTTTTGAACTTATCAATTTATTTTTGCTCAATAACGTAATGTGAAAAATTACTCTGTCTATTTTTATACCTAATTTTATTATATGATTTTGTATTAAAACAGATTCATCAATTATCCAATAGATTTTCGAACGTTCATATCGCACTCGTAATAAGATAACGACCGAATGCAATTTTTCAAACTTTTGGGAAATGGCAAAAAACTTTTTGACTTTTTAAGGTAATTTGTTAAATCGTAATAAAATTGTAACAAAGAAGAATATCTAAAATCTAAAAATACACTTTTAATCCTTAGAATACCTTCTATTAGACTCAGTAAAACATGTTCATATTTTTTAATATTTTACATATTTTTTTAAAGTTTTTTAAAATTGTTTTGACATCGGTCACTGTCTCACTAAAATATCGAAAAATATTTTGCTTGATCTACAAATAGGTCTATATCTTACTAAATTATTGAAGGCTAAAGATGACCGATTTTTATTTCGGTCATTGTTTTATCTAGATTTAACAAGAAAGTGCAACACATTACCAAATAAGCCGTTATTTGACTAAAAATCCCACGTAAGTTAGCGGTTTATGTTAAAATTTAGTACTAGAATATTCCTATAATTAAGATTAAAGTGCAGAATTAGTAGTAAAATAAATACTTATAATATTAAAAATGAATTAAATATATTGACAAAGCCTTTTTAATTAAATTTATTAATTATTAAGTCAGTTATACATTGGCAAATAATATGTTGAGAGAAGTTTTTATATCTGATAAACACTGGCCTTGCGTGACGGTAATTCAAAAAGATCTCGAACATATTTTTTCCAAATAAATGTGTATAGGTTCATAATCGTGGTTTTTTCTCACTAGTTACGGGCCTCCAACAAAAAAAGGTAAGCATTTTTACTCAATGAACCTTGCGAATCGTAAAGGTATTAAGTATTTTTTTAAAAACAATATCCTTTTCTTTCATAGTTACTATTTAAAGTTTTAAAAGAGTAAGATCATTATACCTGTATACATTCATACTAGTACATACATGTAGATACACCAGGTATAACAATTTTTTTAACAAAGTAGTAGTCTTTTTAGAGTAGTATACTTATCTAAGAGGTAAGTATTTTATTTATAGAATAAAGTAATAAATCTAAAATAACTTAACAAATGCACCAGGTGCAGCAAAATTATCTTATTAAAATTCTATCAATACCAAGCAGATAGGGTAAATGATTGTAGCGTAGCTTCGATAAGTCGCTTAGCACGCATAAGCATACGTGTCTCTTTCGGAAGTGTCCCCTAATCTTTAACTTGCTGCCCCTATATTACCAGATTAGGTAAAGAATATCTTCGCATTGGAAATAATTGGAAATTCGTGGGCCCTGATAACGTGATGACTGCTTATCAATGCGAAATTGATGGGTCCTCAAGGTGTGGATACACTAAGAAACATGGCTGACTTTTTATAATCACATTCTTACCAGCTGCAAAATGTGCCACGAGATTAAGCGCCTTGTCTAGTGAGGTCGAGGCAACTTTTTCAAACGTACTCTGTTATCCTGTGGCTTATATGGCTGTATTGGCGGAATCTCCATTAACTATGAAAGTTATTCCCTATCGTTGACTGAGCAACCCCTTTCATTTTCGGGACACCATTCTTTATCCGATATACAATTTTAATTTCTTTGGCACCCCGGACATAATCTACCTTGGCAAACTTTAAAGTCCTTAAATACGCTGCGAGAGTAAAAATCATAACTTGCTTGACTTTTATTTGCCGCAAACCTGTTTTTGTTTTTTCTGTAAGTTAAAAACCACAAAATTTTTAAAAGACTTCAATCACAACACAATGATCACTTCACTATAAAAACGCAATCATTGAGTTTTTTAAATTGAGCGGCAGACAAGCAACTGTGACCACGCATATCTAAAAAAAGTAAGGTAGGTGTGTTAATAGGGCTTGGCGGTGCTTAAATCGTTGTAAACAAACATTTATATACTGTGCTGTTGGTTTTGATACGGCAAGAAATCGGTTCGTGGCTATAACTTCACAGATTTTTTGTGACTGATCTTGGAATATTTACTCCAAATCGATAAAAACAATGACTTATTTCGTATTGTTACAGTGTTGAAATTATAATTTTTTGTAAAACAAAGACTTAAAAAAAATGTTCCACCGATATTTTATTTTCTTCCAAACGACATAGACCGAATTTGATTTCAGACACAATTTTTCTCAGATTTTTAAAAGAACATAGACTTAACATTAAAACGGTCAGTAAGCCTGCACATATTTTTTGTGAGATACTGACTTAATACAAATTCAGCCAACTAAACAACATTCACTCTGCGCACCGCCTCGTCGTCGCGTCCCTGCCAGTCGGTAACTGAAAGGTAACCGAGCGCGGGGGGCTGCACTTCCAGGGGGAGGCAGGGAGTGACCATACTGTATGACGTACGTCAGAACGTCAGACTATTGAATTATACTGTGATTATGCCAAGCAGCAAAAAAATACGACGAAAATAATGTTCTTTTTCAGATTTGACATTATGGTATGTCAATTTGAGTCTAAAAAATACAAAGAGTTTATATTCTAAGGGAGCATTGTCTCTTTTTTTTAATGAAATAATTTCAGGGCCATCTAATCTAATGTGAATTTTTTAACTAAAAATTTGTGCTGTCAAAAAGTCCCTAGATTCACTAAAACAAATAAATAGCTAACCAAACAACTCCGTTGCGCACTTCACCCCAACGAGTAAATAAACTGCCGGCGCCGCCGCCGCGCCGCCGCGCCGCCGAGCCGTGTCGCTCGCGCCGTCCGCCGCCATCGCACCCCTCTTCAACACCCGCGATTGTCCGTATTGTTAAGGTTTTAAAAACGTTTGTAAAAGGCCGAAATTCCTTTGGATTATTGGAAAATCTATTAGAATATATTGATTCTTAACTAATAAAAGTATTAAATTAAGCTGAGTAATTTTTCACAGTACGTTATTGAGCAAAAATAAAATTGATAAGTTCAAAAAGGAAAATCTATTGGATTATCAAACAAAACTATTTATTTTAGTAAATAAAACTATATTAAAGAATAATAATTAGCGGAGCAATTTTTCAGTACGACTTATAGAGCAAAATGTTATAACTTATATTTAGACTATCTTTCAAATAGAAAATATTTTGGATTCCTTTACATACCTATTTCTACTAATACAAACATACATATAAAGAAATTATTTTAGCCTGAGGATTTATTCACAGAGAGTAATAAGCGTTTTTCACGTTTAGGTAAAAATACCTAATGTAGAATCATAAAAAGTATTGGCTTATCTTACATCTGTAATCTGTATTACCTAAATTTATCACCTGCTAAGTTTCAAAGACTGAGGAATTTGTCGGATGTCATTGGCTTCGTTAATCGGGCTATAAATACAGTAAGTTTGAACGTTCCCAACAGCCGACGTGTGATACGGGAGCCCTTGCTTAAGGTGGATTACGCAATTCGAGGCGAACAGCTTGTTTATTTGAAAGCTTTATTAAGACCCGTTTACCCTACACATAGTGCCACTGTGTCGAAATAGTTATTTTGTCATAAAATAAATTATTATAAATAAAACAATTAGGTAATTATGTTTACGCTCTAAAGTTAACAGTCCTTTACGGCTGAAATAAGGCAGCTAAACGACAGCTTTTTAATAATTATGCCTCAAACAAAAACTCTATTATTCTTGTTTTTAGATAGATAGAAATTTTAAAGATCTATGTATTTTGCAAATAAATATATTATTATCATAATAATGATGTGGCGCTAGTGTATGGGATAAACGTATCTTAAGTGAACAATGCCTACTATGGGCTGCGCAATTCAGGATACATTGTTGAACATAATTTGGTAACAAGATCCGTTTTATGTTATTGCGTTTGAGTTTAGCACAACACAATTCACTACATAATCACTTAATTAAATCTTGATAACAAAAAACATTACTTACTACTAAAAATTATAATTTCAGAAATTTATTTATGGCATAAAAAATGCATTGATAAAATTTATTGATTGGGTTTAGTTTTTTTTATGATGATGAAGTATTGTGAAAAAATAAAACAATAAAAATGGTAAAAAAAAGCTTTTCTCTTTTCTACTCATTGAGCATTTTAGTAATCTAGTGACTTTGTTTTTTTTCAATCAACCTCTGATGTCCCACTGCAGGGCAAAAGCCTCCCCTTTCTCTTCTCACTTGTCGCGATATTAAGCCACGTTTGCCCAGTCTTTATATCAAAATCCTCCAAAATAATCCACTATGACTTCTGCAAAGGTATTTATCATAAATATTTCTTCCTTAAAAAAACATTTCGCGTACCTAGATCTGACCCTATAACATATTAAAATCACATTAAGTTTTGTAATATTTGAACAATGCTGAGAAACGTAATATAAATTCGTAATGTCTAGACTTTATAATTTGTTTCGTCTAGACTTCAAGAGACGGTCGTCAATCATGAACTACATTACAAGTTGGAGAATACTGTACAGAGCGTGGTTGTAGAAAGAAGCGCCTCTATCCCTTACGGTGCAGGCAGAGTATTAACAGCCTAGTCAAATATTGGAGATCAGCTGCCTGTTCTAGTTAAAACCATGTTTTTTTTCACTCTCAATCCAGTTTAGAAATGATTTTATGCGTTCATACATTCATACATATAATCACACCTTTATCCCTATTGGGTTAAGCAGAGCGTAAACGATCCAAACAAGGGTCGCTCCACCACGTCTGACAAATTTTGAGAGTTTTTCCAGATTGATATGTAGTGAATTGTGTTGTGCTAAACTCAAACGCAATAACATAAAACGGATCTTGTTACCAAATTATGTTCAACAATGTATCCTGAATTGCGCAGCCCATAGTAGGCATTGTTCACTTAAGATACGTTTATCCCATACACTAGCGCCACATCATTATTATGATAATAATATATTTATTTGCAAAATACATAAGATCTTTAAAATTTCTATCTATCTAAAAACAAGAATAATAGAGTTTTTGTTTGAGGCATAATTATTAAAAAGCTGTCGTTTAGCTGCCTTATTTCAGCCGTAAAGGACTGTTAACTTTAGAGCGTAAACATAATTACCTAATTGTTTTATTTATAATAATTTATTTTATGACAAAATAACTATTTCGACACAGTGGCACTATGTGTAGGGTAAACGGGTCTTAATAAAGCTTTCAAATAAACAAGCTGTTCGCCTCGAATTGCGTAATCCACCTTAAGCAAGGGCTCCCGTATCACACGTCGGCTGTTGGGAACGTTCAAACTTACTGTATTTATAGCCCGATTAACGAAGCCAATGACATCCGACAAATTCCTCAGTCTTTGAAACTTAGCAGGTGATAAATTTAGGTAATACAGATTACAGATGTAAGATAAGCCAATACTTTTTATGATTCTACATTAGGTATTTTTACCTAAACGTGAAAAACGCTTATTACTCTCTGTGAATAAATCCTCAGGCTAAAATAATTTCTTATATGTATGTTTGTATTAGTAGAAATAGGTATGTAAAGGAATCCAAAATATTTTCTATTTGAAAGATAGTCTAAATATAAGTTATAACATTTTGCTCTATAAGTCGTACTGAAAAATTGCTCCGCTAATTATTATTCTTTAATATAGTTTTATTTACTAAAATAAATAGTTTTGTTTGATAATCCAATAGATTTTCCTTTTTGAACTTATCAATTTTATTTTTGCTCAATAACGTACTGTGAAAAATTACTCAGCTTAATTTAATACTTTTATTAGTTAAGAATCAATATATTCTAATAGATTTTCCAATAATCCAAAGGAATTTCGGCCTTTTACAAACGTTTTTAAAACCTTAACAATACGGACAAAATCGCGGGTGTGAAGAGGGGTGCGATGGCGGCGGACGGCGCGAGCGACACGGCTCGGCGGCGCGGCGGCGCGGCGGGCGGCGCCGGCAGTTTATTTACTCGTTGGGGTGAAGTGCGCAACGGAGTTGTTTGGTTAGCTATTTATTTGTTTTAGTGAATCTAGGGACTTTTTGACAGCACAAATTTTTAGTTAAAAAATTCACATTAGATTAGATGGCCCTGAAATTATTTCATTAAAAAAAAGAGACAATGCTCCCTTAGAATATAAACTCTTTGTATTTTTTAGACTCAAATTGACATACCATAATGTCAAATCTGAAAAAGAACATTATTTTCGTCGTATTTTTTTGCTGCTTGGCATAATCACAGTATAATTCAATAGTCTGACGTTCTGACGTACGTCATACAGTATGGTCACTCCCT